>PISX010015023.1:0-50992 GCA_004024625.1 Mellivora capensis | reverse complement strand
GCAGCAATGTCTACAATAGCCAAACTATGGAAAGAGCCTAGATGTCCATCAACAGATGAATGGATAAAGAAGATGTGGTATATATACACGATGGAATACTATGCAGCCATCAAAAGAAATGAAATCTTGCCATTCGCAACGACGTGGATGGAACTAGAGGGTATCATGCTTAGTGAAATAAGTCAATCAGAGAAAGACATCTATCATATGATCTCCCTGATATGAGGAAGTGGAGATGCAACATGGGGGACTAGGGGGGCAGAAAAAGAAGAAAAGAAACAAGATGGGATTGGGAGGGAGACAAACCATAAGTGACTCTTAATCTCACAAAACAAACTGAGGATTGCTGGGGGGAGGGGGTCGGGAAAGGTGGGTGGGGTAATGGACATTGGGGAGGGTATGTGCTATGGTTAGTGCTGTGAAGTGTATAAACCTGGCGATTCACAGACATGTACCCCTGGGGATAAAAATTTTTTTATAAAAAATAAAAATTAAAAAAAAAAAAAGAAAAATGAGCAAAGGAAGCAAATGGGTCATTCAACGACTATTATTTTTTTAGATTCAATATCATTTGCGTCCTGAGGGCTGAGTGGAATAATGGATAACAGAGTTTCATAAATTCAACACTTGTAACGATGCCTGGAGGTGAACGTGGCCTAGAACGTGAGGAAGGGGCTCCAGCACCCAGGAGTCCTTGCTCCTGCCAGTGCTTGCTCTCTCCCTGTTTGGGGCCTAGGACCTGGGCCCTGCCCCAATTCCAGCTCTCGTCTCTGCCGCAGTCCAGACTCCTCAGTGTCCTACCACCGGTTGTTGCTAACAACCTAACATTTTAATTCTATGAAACCCCAGCAAACTCTTCCGGGATTCCCCATCTCAATACATGGCAGCTCCATTCCCCCCGTCCCTCAGCCCAAAAGCTTGGAGCCATTCTCAATATCTCTGTGTTTCTCACTCCTCCTACCCAACCCATCAGCAAGTCCTTCTTTTTTTTTTTTTTTTTTTGCATGTATATTTATTTATTTTTATTTTTTTTAATTTTTATTTTTTTATAAACAATTTTTTATCCCCAGGGGTACATGTCTGTGAATCGCCAGGTTTACACACTTCACAGCACTAACCATAGCACATACCCTCCCCAATGTCCATTACCCCACCCCCCTCTCCCGACCCCCTCCCCATGCTCAGCAAGTCCTTCTAACTATATCCCCAGTCCAGCTGTTTCTCACCATTTCTGTGACCACCGCTCCCCGCCAAACATGTCACCTGATACAACTACACGATTTCTTTACATGACTGCGAAAACTTTTTCCAACAAGCCATTTGCCCGGACCTAACATTCAACTCTGGACACAATTTCTTACGCTGCCAGCGGCGCCGTGTGCAGCACTTTGCACGGGTTAGGTAACAGGGCGTCACGCGGTAACTACGCTGCAAGGACATCACAGTCAATCTCTGAGCATCATGTCTCCTGCATCCCAGTGCCCAGGCCTGACCAAGGTCCACCACGGCACGCGACATCTAGAACTACTAAGCTCTTCACGGCAAGGAGGGGGCGTGGCCAAACACTGAGGTTTGCAGACGAGTCAAATAGGGCATATATGGTTCTCTGCGGGACTGTCGTCCCGTCCAATTTAATCAGCCTTGAACTGCCGGGCCTGGCCTGTCAGATGACAAGGACTTTACTGCTTGAACTATTAGTTGGCTTTTCTGTTGTAGCAAAAACATCCTTATCAATAGAACAGCTGTGACTAGGAAGGAGGATCAACTTAAAATAAAAAGAAATACAATAGGTCAGTTAAAAATAAAGCCATAAAGTGATTTTAGAAACCTGGCAGAGGGGCAGAATAGATGATGCCGCCAAAAATCTGAGCTCAGGTAAAATCAGCTTCGCATTTAAAGATCCCAACAACAAAGGGGGGGAGACAGGGGAAGTAGACCAACTCTTTAGAAAGAGAAAACCTTTTCCTGATACTAATTCCATGATGTATTTTCCATGAAAAGAACAACATAATGGAGGCAGCGTGTATGTAGCAAAACTGCTGATGCTACACCACAGAGCCACGTGCGCCCCTCTATATCCCAGCCCCCATGAATCCCAGTGGGACCATGTCACTAATCCTTTTTTTGTTTTAATGGGAAAATTTGTTTTAATGGGAAAATTTACTTAAAATTATCTTTTACCCCTGGGCCTCTGGGTGGCTCAGTCAGTGAAGCATCTCACTTTGGCTCAGGTCATGGTCTCAGGGTTCTGGAATCGAGCCCTGCACTGGGCCCCCTCCTCAGCAAGGAGTCTGCTTCTCCCTCGTCTTCTCCCTCTGTCCTTCCCCCTGCTCATGCTCTCTCTCTGTCCCTCAAATAAATAAATAAAATCTTTTTAAAAAGAAAACAACTGTGTTCTAGTCCCTGAACTTGTCAAGTCACTTCTCTTCTCTTTAATTCCACTTAACAGTTAACAGGCGGTACTACGTTAGTTTCAAGGGTACAATACAGGGATTCAACAATTCTGTACATTCTCTCGGAACTCAACATGATTTTACTCTTAATTCTCGTCACCCATTTCCCCAGCCCCCACCACCTTCCCTCTGGCAACCCTGTTTGTTCTCTATGGTTAAGTGTCTATTCCTCGGTTTGTCTTTTTCCTTTGTTCATTTGTTTTGATTCTTAAATTCCACAGATGAGTAAGAGCTTATGTTATTTGTCTTTCTCGGGCTTATTTCATTTGACGTTATACTCTCTACTCCCATTCATGTTATTACAAATGGCAAGACTTCATTCTTCTTTATGACTGAGTAATATTCCATTATATATGTGTGGTGTGTACATATAGCACACCTTTATCCACTCATCTACTGATGAACACAGGGGTTGCTTCCTTAATTTGTTTATTGTAAATAATGCTGCAATAAATACAGGGGTGCATATATCTTTTCAAATTAATGTTTTTGTATTCTTTAGGTAAATATCCAGTAGTAGCATCACTCTATAGTAATAGTAGTTCTATTTTTAATTTTTTGAGGAACCTCCATTACATTTTCCACACTCCACCAACTTGTATTCCCACCAACAGTGTGCCGGGGTTCCTTATTCTCTACATCCTCACCAACACTTGTTGTTTCTTGTGTTTTTCATTTTAGCCATTCTGACAGGTATGAGGTGATCTCATAGTGGCTTTGATTTGCATTTCCCTGATGATGAGTGATGTTGAGCCTCTTTTCATATGTCTGTTGGCCATCTGGATGTCTTCTTTGGAGAAATGTCTGTTCATTTGGCCCATTTTTAATTGGATTATTTGGGGTTTTTGACGTTGAGTTGTGTAAGTTCTTTATATATATATTTTGGACACTAACCCTTTATCAGATACGTCATTTGCAAATATCTTCTCCCACTCAATAAGTTGTCTTTTAGTTTTGTTGATGGTTTCTTTTCGCTGTGCAGAGCTTTTTATTGCGATGTAGTCTCAGTTTATTTGTGCTTTTGTTTCCTTTGCCTCTGGAGACAGATCTAGAAAAATGCTGCCACAGACAACGTCAGAGAAATTACTGCCTGAGCTTCCTTCTAGGATTATTATGGTTTCAGGTGTCACATTTAAGTGTTTAATCCATTTTAAGTTTATTTTTGTGTATGGTGTGAGAAAGTGGTTCAGTTTTATTCTTTTGAATGTAGCTGTCCAGTTTTCCCAGCACCATTTGTTGAAGTGACGGTCTTTTCCCATTGCATATTCTTAACTCCTTTATCAAAAACTAATTGGTCATAAAATTATGGGTTTATTTCTGGACTCTCTGTTCTGTTCCACTGATCTATGTGCCTATTTTCATGCCAGTACCATTCTGTTTTGATTACTACAGCTTTGTAGTATATCTTAAAATCTGGGACTGTGAAAAAAAAAATCTGGGACTGTGATATTTCCAGCTTTGTCCTTCTTTTTCAAAATTTCTTTAGCTATTCAGGGTTTTTGTGGTTCCATATAAATTTTAAGAGTATTTGTCCTAATTCTGTGAAAAATGCTGCTGGTATTCTGATAGGGATTGCATTCAATCTGTAGATGGCTTTGGTAGTACGGACACTTTAACAATATTAGTTCTTCCAATCCACGAGCATCGGGATCTTTCCATTTGGATGACCTTTCATTTCTTTCATCAACATTTTATAGTTTCCAGAGTACAGGTCTTCACCACCTTGGTTAAGTTTATGCCTAGGTATTTTATCATTTTTGGTGCAATTGTACATGGGACCGTTTTCTTAATTTCTCTTCTCACTACTTCATTATTAGAGTATAGAAATGCAACAGATTTCTGTGTATTGATTTTGTATCCTATAATTTTATGGAGTTCATTTATCAGTTCTAGTAGTTTGTTGGTGGAGTCTTCAGGGTTTTCTACATATCATATCATGTCATCTGCAAATAGTAGAAAAGTTTTACTTGTTCCTTACCAATGTGGATGTCTTTTATTTCTTTTTCATGTCTTTTTGCTGTGACTAACATTTCCAGTACAATGTTCAACAAAAGTGGTCAGAGTGAACATCCTTGTCTTTTTCCTTACCTTAAAAGAAAACCTCTCAGTTTTTCACAATTGAGTATGATGTTGTGACTTTCTTTTCTCATATTTGGTCTTTGTTATGTTGAGGTATGTTACCTCTACTTTATTGGGGGTTTTTATTATGAATCGATGTCATATTTTGTCAAATGCTTTTTCTGCATCTATTGAGATGATCATATGATTTTTATACTTTCTCTTATTGATGTGACGTATCACACTGATTTGCAAATATTGAGCCACACTTGCATCCCAAGATTAAATCTCACTTGATCGTGGTGAATGATTTTTTTAATGTATTGTTAGATTCAGTTTACTAACATTTTGTTGAGGATTTTTGCTTCTGTGTTCATCAGAGATATTGGCCTGAGGTTCTCTTTTTTTGTACTGTCTTTATCTGATTTTGATATCAGAGTGATGCTAGTTTCACAGAATGAATTTGGAAGTTTTCCTTCTATTTTTTGGAATAGGTTGAGAAGAACAGTTATTAACTCTTAAATGTTTGGTAGAATTTGGGATGCCTGAGTGGCTCAGTTGGTTAAGCAACTGCCGTCAGGTCATGATCCCAGGGTCCTGGGATCGAGTCCCACATCAGGCTCTCTACTCAGTGGGGAGCCTGCTGCTCCCTCTGCCTCTGTTCTCTCTGTCAAATAAATAGTCTTAAAAAAATATTTGGTAGAATTCACCTGTGAATCTATATTTGTTGGAACTTCTTTTTATTACAAATTCAATTTCATTGCTGGTAATCATCTTTCAAATTTTTCATATCTTCCTGCTTCAGCTTTGGGAGATTTTATGTTTCTAGGAATTTTATCCATTTTTCTTCTAGGTTGTCTAGTGTATTAGTATATAATTTTTCATAATATTCTCTTATAATCCTTTATATTTCTGTGGTGACAGTTGCTATTTCTCCTCATTTCTGATTATGTTTGAGTTCTCTCTCTCTCTCTCTCTCTCTCCCTCTCTCTTTTTTAATGAGTCTGGCTAAATGTTTATCAATTTCATTGATTTTTTCAAAGAACCAGCTCCTGGTTTCACTAATCTGTTCTATTGGGGTTTTGTTTTGTTTTTTTGGGTTTGGGGTTTGGGGTTTGCGGTTTTTTTGTTTTGTTTTGTTGTTTGTTTTAGTTTCCATTTCATTAATTTCTGCTCTAATCTTTATTATTTCCTTCCTTCTACTGATTCAGGGTTTTGTTTGTTCTTCTTTTTCTAGCTCCTTTAGGTGTAAGGTTAGGTTGCTTATTCAAGACTTTTCTTGCTTCTTGAGATCGACCTGTATTGCTATACAAATCCATCTTAGAACAGCTTTTGCCGCACCCAAAGATACTGAACGACCGTGTTTTCATTTTCATTTGTCTCTGTGAATTTTTTTATTTCCTCTTTGATTTCTTGCTTGACCTATTCATTGTTTAGTAGCATGTTATTTAACCTCCATATATTTGGTTTCTTTGCAGATTTTTTTCTCGTGGTTGATTTCTATTTTCATAGCATTGTGGTTGGAAAAGATGCATGGTACAACTTCAATCTTTTTGAATTTGTTAAGACTTACTTTGTGGCCTAATATGTGATCTATTCTGGTTAATGTTCCATGTCATCACTAATTCTTAACAATGCAATATGAGCTGAAGTTATGTGTCACTTCTAATCCAAAAAGGATGTACCTTATCCACATTCTCTGTCCCATCCATGCAGTGGTAACCAAGTACTCCAAGACATCACAGTTGTGAGAAAAAAAACAACTTGGATCCCTGATCACCACAAGGAGGAGAGCCAAGCAGGGGAGCTACCCAACCTACATCAGCCTGTGATATAAAAGAGGAATAAACCTTTGCTGTATTAGGCCCTAAGGTTTTCAGGTTTATCTGTTGCACAGAACAGCTTAGCCTAGCCTGGCTACTATAGTCTACTTAATTAAGGTTCTAGAATCAAGAATGTCATTTAAAATAGACAACTAAAGTTTAATTCTTCTAGGTTCACCACACCTTTCCATTTACATAACCATCCTCAGCCTGTCTCCCATATACAGACAGAAATAGACTCTTTGGCATAGTTTCTTGAGTCGACTAGGCATCCTGTATCTCTAATAGATGCCCCATTCTCAAGGAAATCTTATTCACATCAATTCTGTTTTATTCTTTCTCTGCAACATTTAGGAAATTGAAAACAGGGAAAGAAGATGAGGGTAAGTCTAAACACAAATTTAAACAATGATATGAAAAAGAATATCACCCAGATGTTGTATATGTATAGGGAGAATCCTGTTTTTCAACAATAAAAATCATGTCACACTGTATCACTTCAACTGCTCTGTTAAGACTTCAATAGTCCATTGCTATAAAAAGTTTGCCAAACCAACAGTATTTGAGATCTCCAAACAAGAGATTTTTCTTGACTAAAAAAAGCATTAGCACACACATTTCAACTTTATAAAAATAAACTCTGAAGGAGCTGAACACTGAGAGGATAAAAGGGATAGACATGCAATGAAACACTTGAATTTTGTCACTTCACGTGCAATTTACACATTTTTCCTCCCTCTGTCTCCCTGGGTATGATGCAAGTACTGATCTTCCCTTAACTTGAGCTGCTCCAGCCATCACCCTGGAGATGTTTAACACTGAGGCATCCTTCCTGTTAGATGACTAGCAAAGGAGAGTCTAGATCTCCAATTCTAACCTGACCCCCCTTTACCACCACTCGTAGCCAGGACACTATTTCCCAAAATGACCACTAATTTCCTTTGTGAACATTGAATCTCTCCCCGTTAAGTTCCTCTTATGAAGTTACTGCTTATGAGTTTACAGAAATCTTTCTTTGGTCCCTATTCCAACATATTGTTCCTAAAATTATAATTATTACTAGCCCTGCACTCCCTCCCCCACAAAAAACTCTACCCCCTAAGTTTAGGGCATATATCCAAGGAGAGTTAATAATACTAAGTGTTCAGCAGACCATATGCTAGCAGTTTTCCTACAGCATCTTTAAATCCCAACCAGACTCTAAGGTAGGTACCACAATTACCCCATTTTGCAAGTGAGAAAACTGAAACCCGAAGGTTAGGTAACTTGCTCAGTGTTCCTAGGCTAGGGAGTGGCAGAGTCACTGCTGCCTGACACTATTTAATTTAAGAAATTAAATGTGCCACGATATAATGGGTTTTAATAAACTAACATCTTGCCTAGAGGCCAGAGAGTGAAAGTGATCATTGGGTCGACAGACCACATGATGTTCCTAATCTGTCTAGGGCCTCCCAGGCATGGGTGGATGAGGCAGCACCTGCTCAAAAGAGACCTGAGGAGTGTGTGGAGGTGATGGTGGCAACTGCAGGGAAGGGAACCTGGCCAGCCAGGAAAAGGTATTACCCAAGTCAGTCCATAAATGGGTAGCTTGAATTAAAAAGGTTAATTTTTTTTTTAAAGATTTTATTTATTTATTTGTCAGAGAGAGAGAGCGAGCACAGGCAGACAGAGTGGCAGGCAGAGGCAGAGGGAGAAGCAGGCTCCCCGCCGAGCAAGGAGCCCGATGTGGGACTCGATCCCAGGACGCTGGGATCATGACCTGAGCCGAAGGCAGCTGCTTAACCAACTGAGCCACCCAGGCGTCCCAAAAAGGTTAATTTTTTTAATAAGTAAATTGAGAAAAACCAATGTAAACTTCATACTTTTGGGTGTTAGCCAAATGTTTAGACAGAACAACCCAAAAACTGAGTGCCCGCACAAGGGAATCCAATCTATGTGATGTCTGCACTGTCAGGACTGGGTCAGAGGAAGAGGGTCAGAGGGCTCCTTCAAGGAGTTTCACCAACTGCTGACTATCTTCTCAGAGCTGGTTTGATCCAGCCTCATTCCCCCCCCACACACCCTCCCTCCTGAATCAGATTTAAGTCAATCTCATTTTTGGAAGGTGCTTTATTCTTTTAAATCTACAATATACTGAAAGTAAGGGGAAAAGACAAGATTCCAGTTCTCTGAATAGGTAATACATATATAATGTATTATACTATATATATGTGTGTGTGTGTGTATTATATGTTGCAAGATAAATATACTCAAGCTCACACTCATTTATTGAATCAATTTGTAAAGTTATAAACTAAATTTAACATCAATTCTCAAACCTTGCATTGAAGAAGAGCACCCCCCTCAGGCCACAACTGACTGAGTTATATCCCTAGTGCTGACCTGTCACTTAGCTTCCAAGATGAGGAAGTTGTGCAACAGTAAGTGAAAACTACAGAAGTATATCCCAGCCATCCCATAACTAACCCCCAAAGTCATCTTAACTCGAATTCTCATTTGATAAAGGCAACTGCCGGCCAATGTTTTGTGTAGGGAAAAGAACACTAAAGTCAAAATGTTTTAGTTCAAGTTCCACCACTAACTGTGTAACCCTGAGTAAGTTGATGAACTCCTCTTAGTCTCCATTTACTCATCTCTGAGATGGGTATAACCCTTCCTAAGTCTGCCTCACTCAGGTCCAATAAAACACATCTCAAAGTTGGGGCACCTGGGTGGCTCAGTGAGTTAGGCCTCTGCCTTCGGCTCAGGTCATGATCTCAGGGTCTGGGGATCGAGCCCCACATCCAGCTCTCTGCTCAGTGGGAAGCCTGCTTCCCCCCCTCTCTCTGCCTACTTGTGATCTCTCTCTCTGTCAAATAAATAAATAAATGAAATCCTTAAAAAAATACATCTCAAACTACTTTGTAAAATATACAAAGCAATTTAAAAAATACAAGGCAATTATAAATATCAGGTATTATTAGTACTAATCTTACTGAAATGATATAGCATGAGGAATTGCTCCATCTTGTTCAGATCTAGAACATCAAACTTGAGAAAAAACAGTTGTTATTTTTGTATATTAGGGATCCACTTGTTTAAGAAGTGAATAAAAATCTTCAACTTAAACAACAACAACACTGGTTCTGCAAAGGATCTTTGCCTCACATAGAGATGTGCACTCCAGACTCACATCTTAGATGATCTGCTTTTCAGCACCTCGTCAGGCTTTGAATCATTTAAATCAGAGGTCAGTATCAACAAAGATTCACTAAGCATCAGAGGTAGGGCACTGTGTTAGGAATTCAAAGAGAGCTCAATGAAAAACACTGAATTTGTATTTAAATCTTAGATGCTAGGAAGCACCTCAAGAGATCATCTAATGTAGGGAGTACATTTCTCTTACAGCTCCCATGTCAGAGAAAGATCTCAAAAGATAAAAATGTGTTAACTATGATTAACCTCTAGAAAGTGTGGCTAAAAGTAGGACCATCACATCTGTTTTGTTCAAAAGTTTCAAATAATAAACACATGTTGCTTTTGTCATCTAAGGGATGAAACAAAATGATTTGTAAAGGCTGGTAAACTTTTTTTAAAGGTTGAAGTAAAAAAGTAGAGTCAAACCCTTACTTTCAAAGAACGTTCTAGAGATGGAGATAATGATGCCCAGCCAAACACAAAACTTCAGACTCCTTTGCTTACACCTTGCATTTAGCAACTTTATAAACAATGTTTTCTCATGCAGTTTTAAATGAAATATCTAATTTTATCACCATAATTATATTTTCAAAGGATATACTCTTCAGCCTGCTGTAAATATCAATATTTAAATGTATACAAGTGACTCTAAATATCATAGCGATTTCATACGCATTTATCACACATTAACAAAAAAAGCAGCTCCTCTTTAAAAGTTGAAAATGCTACATTCTTCATCTTTCTCCTTTAACTCTGACTACGCCAGTCAGGGTTCAGCACAGGAAACAGAAGCCCCTGGGGCACCTGCTTGGCTCGGTCAGTGGAGCTTGAGATTCTTGATCTTGGGATTGTGAGTTTGAGCCCTACATGGGGTACAGAGATTACTTTATAAATAAATAAATGGTTTTTTAAAAAGAAACAGAAGCCCCTCGAGGCCTTTTAGGTAGAAAGGAATTTAATGCAAAGAATTGCGTTCTTACACAATCACCAGAACAAGGTCTAAGTAGACTTCCTGAAGTCCAGCCTGGGCGAATCTATAGAGACAGACGGTGAATGCCTCGCTTACTAGGGCTGGCGTGGGGGGTGAAGGCAGCGATTGTTAATAGGGGAAATAACTTCACGGGAACACAGCCCTGTCCATTCGGGTGTTGTCCGTGGCTGCTTTTGCACTACAAGGGAGAGCTGGATAGTTGTGACACGGACTGTGTGATCCTCAAAGCCTCAAAGATTTACTATGGGCCCTTAAGAAAAAGTGTGCCAATCTCCCTTTTATCCAGAGATGCAATGTTCAACTGTCAGAAGGAATAGGTAATTTTTCACCTTCTCTTCTTGAAACTAAATAAGCACCCAGGGACAGAATGAGACACTAGGGAACACAAGGCCTCACCAAGCTGTGTCTCACTAACAAGAATTGAAAAAATACAGAATGGTCCTCCTTGCAGGTCGGGAGTTCCCAGCATGTTTCTTTACAAACTTTAAATATTTGAAATATTGGGGTACCTGGGAGACTTGTGATCTCTGTCAAATAAATAAATAAAATCTTTTAAAAAATAAATATTTGAGATATTAGAAAGACAAACAATAGTTTTTTTTAAGATTTTATTTTCTTTAAAAAAAAAAAAGATTTTATTTATTTGATAGAGATCACAAGTAGGCAGAGAGGCAGGCAGAGAGGAAGCAGACTCCCTGCTGAGCAGAGAGCCCAAGGCGGGGCTCGATCCCAGGACCCTGAGACCATGACCTGAGCTGAAGGCAGAGGCTTTAACCCACTGAGCCACCCATGCGCCCCAATAGTTTTATTTTTAAATGGTAATATTTATAGTACACCAGAGATTACATCTTTTGCCACTTTCCAAAGTTAAAATGAAAAATTTTAGATGTAAACTTCTATTTTTTTTAAAGATTTTATTTATTTATTTGACAGAGATCACAAGTAGGCAGAGAGGCAGGCAGAGAGAGAGAGGAGGAAGCAGGCTCCCCGCTGAGCAGAGAGCCCAATGTGGGGCTCGAACCCAGGAGCCTGGGATTATGACCTGAGCTGAAGGCAGAGGCTTTAACCCACTGAGCCACCCAGGCACCCCTAGATATGAACTTTAAAATGTATGTGGAGAACATGGCTGGTTTGGTTTGTTTCAAAAATTTTGGAGAGGACATGCAAGGAAAAAAGTTTAAAGAACACTGGCCTAAAGAAGAAAGTCATCTTTGATTTTCAGCAAGAGCCTTAGGTGGTTATAAATTCCCTCTCCCCAATTGGAATTATCAGACTTGCTCTCAAAGTTAGCTATGTTGTTTTACTTTTTTAAAGATTTATTTTTGAGGGGCACCTGGGTGGCTCAGTGGGTTAAGCCTCTGCCTTCAGCTCAGGTCGTGATCTCAGGATCCTGGGATCGAGCCCCGCATTGGGCTCTCTGTTCAGCAGGGAGCCTGCTTCCCTTCCTCTCTCTCTGCCTGCCTCTCTGCCTGCTTGTGATTTCTCTGTCAAATAAATAAATAAAATATTTTTTTAAAAAAAGATTTATTTTTGAGAGAGAGAGAGGGAGAGAAAAAGAGAGAGCACATGAACGCATGGGAGGGTGGGGGGAGGGACGCGGAGGGAGAGAAAATCTCAAGGAGGCTCCCTCCCCAGTGAACAGCCCAATGTGCAGCTTGACCTCATGACCCTGAGATCATGACCTGAGCAGAAATCAAGGGTCAGTCACTTAACCAATGAGACACCCAGACACCCCAACTTCTTTTATTATTATTATGGTACATGGTGCTTCTATTCATTCATTATTATGGTACGTGGTGCTTCTGTTCATTCAGTATATCACATTACAGAGATTTCCAGAAGATAAAGTATACATACAAGTCATTCTGTATATGGATACATAAGCGAAAAGCAAACTAACATTTACTGAGCATTTAAATTATTTACCAGATTCTCTACATCAGTCATCTTATTCATTCCTCATAATTATACTGTGGGGCACATATTATTATATTAATCCTATTTGTCAGCTAAGAAGCAAAACTATCACCAAGTGAGTTTAGGTAGTGTACTTAAACCCATACAGCCAAACTAGGATTCGAACCCATGACTCATACCAAAGCCCGTGCACTTTCTACTCCCTGCACTGCTGGGTTCAGCTTTCCTACCCCTTGGGCCTATACTGACGTGGATCGGAATCCATGACACGCAAGGATTCGGGAACCTGCGGTGATACTACTCAGTTCCTACAGTCCCCAGTACTTAGTTCCCCTTCAGTCATCTGTTAACAGGACCAGTCAAACTATAATGAGCAGTGGCGCACCAGCCTCTCGGAGCCAAGGTCAGGCTGAAGACAGGTACGGGGCTATCTGGGTTTACCAGATGAACATCAGCTCTGACGCTACCCAAAACCATAACATTTTTAGAAAAACTGAAAAGGATAAACCAGCCCAACCACCTCAGTTTTCACATAGAGAAGCTAAAAACTAAGAGATCCATGTCTTGCCAAAGGCAACACCATCCATTACTGGCTGGGCCAGATTGGAGCACCAGTCTCCAGAGTCTCCCAGTTTTGATGACGGACTGAGGAGTGTGTGAATGACTGACCTAACTCCACTTTCCTTCTTTTAGACTCTAAAGGAACTCGAGGTACCTTCGTGTTTACCATCTCCAGCACTCGAGCACAAGCATTTCAGGATGGCTTCAAATAAGTCAACTAAAGGTTCAGAATAAATAGGTGACTATCTGTTAAGTGATTCCAGTCCTGATACCTGCCCTACTTCTCTTCCCTTGTACCTCACATCCACCGCTGGCACTGACCAGTGGAGAACAGGGCATGTCACGGTGCAAGCAAAAACCCTAACAGCAGTCTGACTCAGTAGGTCTGAGGTGAGGGCCAAGACTCTGCATTTTCAATAGGTTCCCGAGTCCGAGAGATGCCAGTGCTGCTGAGCAGCAATCCGCCCCTTGAGTGGGGCGCCTGGGGGGCTCAGTCAGTTAAGCATCTGCCTTCGGCTCAGGTCATGATCCCGGGGTCCCAGGATCGAGCCCTGCATGGGGCTCCCAGCTCAGCGGGGAGCCTGCTTCAGCCTCTGCCCCTCACCCCACTCATGTGCTCTGTTCTTTCTCTCTCTCTCTCTCTTGCTCTCTGTCTCTCTTTAATAAATAAAATCTTTAAAAAAAAAAAAAAAGGAAAAGATGATGTTTAGGACTACCCAAATTAAGACGATTTCTAAAATCTATATTTTTGAGCAATGAACTCTAACCAGGAAGCAAGTAGCTTCATCTGATATATTGGGAAATGAAATTATCACACCTCTTCAGGAAAAAAAACAGAAAACAAAACAAACCAAAAAATATCCACTATTATATGAACATACTTTCCCTGGATTATATTATCTTATACTTTATAAATGTAATGCTACTGCCTAGAAAAATACCTACTAAAGATATATGCTGCATTTTTCTCATAGTAAGAAATTCATGAAATTCTGTTTCTCTTTTAGTTAATTCGTTCCTGTTCACACTGCTTTCTAAAAACAACTCCACCAAGTGGACAATACAGAAATTAGTTTGGGATGTGATACAATATTCAGGCTTTTTCCAATTCCACCCTCCAACTTCACAGGTGAGTGAAGCATTGATTATTAACCCTGGGCTAATTAATAGAGCCCAAGCAGGACTCTCTAATTCAAGACGGACAGCCTCAAAAGATAAGCCGTATCAAAGAATCATTTTCCAGGACCTTTTAAACAACAGCATCTGGTCAGAACGGACACTGCTGGTAGGAAATGGCCAAGAGGGAAGTATTTCCTCCGTGACGCCACGATGACTAGAATACACAGTTAAAGCAGCTTTCTAACATATGAACTCATGAAGTACTAATTCACTGATCTTGAACAATGAAATCAACACGGTTTTCACTGCTTTTACCTTGGGTTTTTGTAATTCCATACTTACTTCAGAAAGAGGGAAACAGAAGCAAGCAACATTATAGGGAAGTGTAACAGTGAGAGCACCACAGCCCTCCCGCTACCAGGAGTCGGTCGTGCCCCTCCCCTTGACTCTGTCACGTCATTTATTTTGGCCAACAGGATATTAGCAGATGTAACGCGAGCAGAGGCTTGGAATGAGCTTGCTTGAGCAAGTTTACTTACTCCTGCTTCTCTGCTATCACATGAGCACATGCCTCGAAAACTCTTCTGCATTATCTATCAATCTATAGGATTTGTATTTGGGATTCTTACCTCTATAAATAATTTCCTTCCAAGGACTTTTTTTTAGCTATATCCTATATTTTGGCATCTTGTATTTTCACTTTATCTGAAAGTATAGATGAATTACTCGTGATTTCTATTTTGACATTGGTTAATTTAGGAATGTGTGATTTAATTTTCATATATTTTGAATTTTCCAAAATTCCCTTTGTTATTGTTTTCTAATTTTATCAACTTGTAGTTATAGAACATATTTCGTGATGATTTCCTTTCAAACTTACTGAGGCTTTTTTATGGTTCAGTTTATGGTCCTATAGAAAGTTCCATGTGCACTTAAGAATGTGTGTTGTCTACTAGTCTGGTTGGTGTATAGTGTTCTATAATTCCTGTTTCCTTGTTGATTATCTGCCTACTTATTATCTACCTATTACTGAAATTAATAAGATTATTAATTATTAAGATTACCTACCTATTATGAAAGCAGGGCAATAAAGTCCCAACTATTATTTTTTTAATTTCTTTTTTCCTTCAAAACTCCTTTTGGACACTCTGTTATTACATGCAGATGTTTATAAGTATGTCTTCCTGATGAATTATAAAATGTCCTCTTTGTCTCTAGTAACTTTTTTTGTCCCAAAGTCTATTTGTCTCACATTAGTATACTTACACCACCTCTCTGATTGCTGTTGCACAGGGTCTCTTTTTTCATCCTTTTACTTTCAAACTATTTGTGTCTTTTAATCTAAAGTGAGTCTCCTACAGAAAGCATACGGCAGGATCAAGTTAATTCATCCTACCAATCTCTGCCTTTTAATTGGAGTATAACCCATTTATATGTAATTACTGACAAGATTTACACCTCCCATTTTGCTGTTTTCTACATATCTGATTTTTTTGGTTCCTTGATTCCCCTGACACAGCCTTTTGTGTTGAATATTTTCTGGTGTACCATCTTAACTCCCTTGTCAATTATTTTATTATATATTTTTGAGCTCGTTTCTTACTGGTTGCCTTGGTGATTACCAGTAATATATAAATTTATAACAAGCTGGTCCTGATTAATACCAACTTGATTTCAATAGTATATTTTCAAAACTACTCTAAATATCTCCATTCCCCACTACTGCTCTACACTGTTATTATTACAAACTATATCTGTATACATTGTGTGCTCATCAACATACATTTATAGTTATAAGCCTTATGCAATTCATCTCTTAAATCAGATATGGGGGGAAGGAGTAACAAAAAAACTACATTTATATTATCATTTAAATATAACTATGTGTTTACTGGTGTTATTTCTTTTGTGGAACTGAATTACTGTGTAATGTTCTATTTAATTTTTCTTACAGGGCAGATCTGCTAATGATGAACTCTCTTAGTTCCTGTTTATCTGACAGTGTTTTAATTTCTCCTTGCCAGATACTAAATTTGTGATTGACAGTGGTATCTTCTTCTTCCTTTTTTCTTTCTTCTTTCATTCTTTCCTTCAGCACTTTGAATATGTCATTCAATTGTTTTCTGGCTCCTATGGCTCTTAAAAAGAAATCAGTTGTTAATGTTATTAGGATTCCTATATATGTAATGACTACTCCCCCCCCCTTGCTATTTTCAAGATTCTATCTTTTCTTCAGCTTTCAACAGTTTCATTACAATATGTCTAGGAGTGGATCTCTTTGAGTTTACCCTACGTGGAGTTTTTTTTAACTTCTTGGATATGTAGATGAATGTTTTTCATCAAATTTGTGAAGCTTGGAGCCATTATCTCTTCATTATACTTTCTCTGCCCTTTTCATGTTCTCCTCTCCTCTGGGACTTCCATTTTGCTGGTAACATTTATTGGTGTCCCACTGGTTTGTGAGGCTTTGTCCACTTTTGTTCATTCTTTTTTTCATTCTGCTCCCCAGAATGAATAATAGCAACATATCTATCTTCAAGTTCCTGATCCTTTTTTCTGCATCTTCAACTGCTGTTAAGGTCCTCTAAGTGATTTTTTTTTTTTTCATTTCAGTTTTTGTACTTTTTTTTTTAAGATTTTTTTATTTATTTATTTGACAGACAGAGATTACCAGTAGGCAGAGAGAGAGAGAGAGAGAGAGGAGAAAGCAGGCTCCCTGCTGAGCAGAGAGCCTGATGCAGGGCTCGATTCCAGGACCCTGGCATCATGACCTGAGCCGAAGGCAGAGGCTTTTTTTTTTTTTTTAAGATTTTATTTATTCATTTGTCAGAGAGAGAGAGCGCGCACAGGCAGACAGAGGCAGAGGGAGAAGCAGGCTCCCTGCTGAGCAAGGAGCCCAATGCAGGACTCCATCCCAGGATGCTGGGATCATGACTTGAGACGAAGGCAGCCGCTTAACCAACTGAGCCACCCAGGCGTCTGGGCAGAGGCTTTTTTAACCCACTGAGCCACCCAGGCGCCCCCAGGTTTTGTATTTTAAATTCCAAAATTTACATTTGTTTCTTTTTCATAATTTCTACCTCTTTATTGATATTCTCTATTTAGTGAAATGTCATTATCACACATTAATTCTTTAGATAGGGTTTGCTTTAGTTCTTCGGAATACTTAAAACAGCTGATTTAAACTCTCTGTCTTGAGGGGCGCTTAGGTGGCTCAGTCCGTTGAGTTTCTTATTCTTGGTTTCAGCTCAGGTTACGATCTCAGGGTACTGAGATCAAGACCCACGTCAGGCTCCATGCTCACTGGGGAGTCTGCTCAGATTCTCTTCCTTTCCCTTTGACCCTCTCCCTGCTTGCTCTCTCTCTCTCTCTGTTTCTCTCTCTAATAAGTAAATCTAAAATAAACAAATAAATAAAGTCTTTGTCTTATAAGTGCAACATCTGGGATTCCTTAGGAACAATTTCTATTGATTGCTTTTTTTCCTTTTATGGATTATATTTTCTTGTTTCTGTATATGTCTCATTTTTTTTTTTTTGGTTAAGAACTAGACATTTAGGGGTACCCGGGTGGCTCAGTGGGTTAAAGCCTCTGCCTTCGGCTCAGGTCATGATCCCAGGGTCCTGGGATCGAGCCCCGCATCGGGCTCTCTGCTCAGCAGGGAGCCTGCTTCCCTTCCTCTCTCTGCCTGCCTCTCTGCCTACTTGTGATCTCTGTCTGTCAAATAAATAAGTAAAATCTTAAAAATAAAATAAATTTATTCAAAAAAAATGAATTAGACTTTTAAAATGACATAATGTGACAACTCTGACAATCAGATCCATCACCCCCACCTAGACAGTTTATTGTTGTTGCCACTTACTATAGTAACTGTTTGTTTAGTGACTTTTCTGAACTAATTCTGTAAAGTCTACATTCTTTGTCATGTTAGTGTCTCTACTTAGTTTATTGGTTAGCTAATGATTGGACAGAAATATCCTTAAATAGCTGGAATAAATCTCCCAGGCTCAACCTTCACTTCCTACTTGTATAAAATCTCAAGGTCAATCAGACATGAGAGCTTAGAGCCTTCTCACATCTTTCCCAGACATGCTCAGAACTCTTCCCTATAACCTGGACTTCTAGATTACCAGAAATATGTCAGAACTTTTCAAAGCTCTAATGGACGGCACATTCACCAACTATTCCTTTCAAGCTCTTGGTTTAGTCTACTGTTTTCCCAACTGTTACCCACCACCTAGAGCATCTGCAAGTTGAAACCTTTGCCTATAATTGTTTTGACAATGGTCCCTGTGGGAGGAGAAGATTTTTTAGCATCAAGTGAGCTCTGAGTTAGCCTTGTAAGTGAACACTTCTGGAGAACCATTAGACAGACTAGATAATGACAATTCTATGAGAACGGGGCTTTGAAAGAGCTCCATATCCATTCTGCTCTCTCTGGTGGCTGCCAAGCTGCCCCCAAGAATATGAACTGTTATTAAGACTACTGCATAAATGGAAAGTCAGGGGTGGGATTAGGATAAGTTAAAATGCCACAGACTTCACTATTCTTACTAAGATTCAGATACTTTCCTTGAATAAACAATCCTTGGGTTAGCAAGCCTTTGGTTAATGTCTAGAGTTCTAAAAATTTAATTCTGATTTTTTTTAAAGTATAGATGACATACATTAGTTTCAACTATACAACACAGTGACTCGACAATTATGTTACAAAGTAAATTCCCCCCCCCCCAAAAAAAAGACTTTTTTTCATTGTTCTTATGAAGGGGAATATTTTTGGAGGTCCTTTATTCTGGCCTTTTTTTCTGACATTCTCCCATAACCTTTTTAAGCCACAAATAATCCAGACCATGACTAAATACAAAAGCACTAGCAGCCAGACACCAGCATCATGGAAATGCAGAGTGAGGATTTGTGTAGCCATAAAGACATAACAAAAAGCCTGTGTCTTCTGTGTAATTGCCCCATAAGGCCCATACAGAATATCCTCTAATTTCCAGCACCTCTCTATCCTCCTTTAATTAAACCTACTCTTCCTTAAACACCAGCACCAAGATGAATGGGAGTGGGCTAATTCAATCTTATTGATTCCCTGTTTTGTTTAATCACTAGAGTTGCTATTTTGTTTAATTACTAAAGATTGTTTTCTACTATTTCTATTTCAAATACACCTAGACTCAGTTACAATATTTCTACAGAGAAACGTGCTTTACATTCCAAACAATCAACTTACAAACTTTTTCAACCCCACAGACTTGTTAACAAAGAATTAGCTGTGTGTTATACATGGCTGAAACCCATACTGTAAAAAGATAAGTGGGTTACGTCTGAAGGTCTTCACCCGGTTTCAAAGGATGGAAGAAGAATTAGGAGAATGTGGGGAAAATTACATGAACAAAACTTTCCAGCCTGGAACCAGCATAATATGATCTCAGATCAGTGAGCAGACTAAATTGGCTACGGGGCTGAGTAATGCGGGGAGAAGAAGAAGTTACAGTTAGGGAGATACTGGAGTTGGGGAAGACAATAGGAAACCTTAAAAACAGGAGAGAATTTTGTACTTGACTTGGAGGACAACAGTTCACAATCATTTTCTCTCCTCCTCCAATACACCTGAGCGAAGCGATCATTCCTGGTTGCAGCAGAGGCTCAATTCAAGAGACCCTCCAATACAGGGACGGACGAAGTGGTGAAAATGGTAGAATCCCTGGTGGGGAGTGCGGAAGGAAGGGACAGAAGAGATTTCAGAAAGTCCCACTTGAGATTCTGCTATTCCTTCCTTAACCGCTGCACTCATTCTTCTACACCTCCATCAATGGGAAGTCAGAGGAGGCCTCTGAAGAAAACAGGGCCCTTCTGGAAATCCTTCATGGCTATATGTCCTAATTTCCTAAACATTAGATTTCAGCACTTTCCAAAATGGGATTCATGAAATACTCATCCCATAGATGCCATCTGTTAAAAATGTTCAGTTCACATAAGTTTGGGAAATCCCACATACATATAATATCCCCTTTTACCAGAGATTCACAAACCATATTTATTAGCCTGCTAAAGGCTCTAAGAACTTCCACAGTAGAGAAATCTGTTCAATTTCTTAACAGCTTCCACACACTTATTTGATCACAGACCTTATTTGCACTTAGTATCTACCAACATCCGAGTATTTCACAGGAAAAACTGAGAAACATTGGCCTATATTTTTAGCTTCTTTGTGGTTGGCTGCATGTGATTCTGTACCTGCCACAGATCTGCTTATGCAAGACAATAAAGCAGAAAGTGGCCCCCTCCCCACTCTCCAGAAACCCCACTCCCTACAACCTCTCTGTGCCTCTGCAATTCCTCACGCAGAGGAATCCAACCCCAGCGCTCTCGGGACCCCCAAACGGCTGTATTCAGAGGGAGCTGTGAATCAAGGCACCCGGGTTCCTCAGTGTTTCTCTGGGCCCCTCCGCAGTGTTCACTCCCTGAATCTGGGCTGAGTAACTGAGTGACTAAAGAGAAACTGGCCTGAAGAACCTGCGGGTCCTCATGGGTCTTCCTGTGTCGTTAACTAGAGGAAAGGGAAGGGTTAGCAAAGCTGCTGAGCAAGAGGCAAAAGAAAAGATGAGAAGAGGCTTTTCCGGGCCTGAATGAGTTACCAAAGAGAACAGGGCAAAGAGAGGGAACGTGAGGAACGACCTTCTTAGCTCCCCTTCCCTCCTCTGCGAAAGCCCTGAGCGGCCTTTTTCATTCTTCCCAGTCCTGCTGCGGAAATTTCTCCTTCAAAGCTGTGCTCTGCGCTCCCCCTGCTGGTCGCGACGCAGCAATTAGATTTAAAACCAACTAAAATAGAACAGTTCCGTTTGCGGGGCCTGTAGAGGTGTGTGCCTCTACGTACCCTCTCTTTTTTTTTTTTTAAGACCTTTTATTTATTTATTTGACAGACAGAGATTACAAGCAGGCAGAGAGAGAGGCAGAGAGAGAGAGGAGGAAGCAGGCTCCCCGCCGAGCAGAGAGCCCGATGCGGGGCTCGATCCCAGGACTCTGGGATCATGACCTGAGCTGAAGGCAGAGGCTTCAACCCACTCAGCCACCCAGATGCCCCTCCACGTACCCTCTCTTAAACCTGGCCACACTTCCCAGCAAAGAAGAGACTCCAACATCTTTTGCATTAGCAACAGCAACAAAACAAAAACAACAACAAAATAAAGGTAGCCGAACGGTTAAATTATCGTGCTTCAGACTATGGAATGCAGCCACCTAAATTGCGTCCACCACTGCAGGAGATGCTAGAGATAAAAAGACTAGTAATATCTGACCTCTGTTCTCAGGAAACCGATGACAGAGAAGAGCCCAACAGAGAACACATTTCTCAAAAGGAAGAATTTTAGAAGACGGCTCTATCAATCAGGTGCCTTGAATGGCGATTCAGATATGTCCACTCAATCTGTAGAGGCCGCTCACATAGGCCAGGCTGTGCGCTCTTAAATGTGCATGTTAATGGACAGATCTGGTTCCATCACAATATGGACTCATAATGCCCATCCACACTGGAACACCTACCAGGAGCCTGTCATAGTATGCATAGTCATGTATGTTAGCTCATTTTCTTTTTTTTTTTAAGATTTTATTTACTTATTTCTTTACTTGAGAAAGATGGAGAGTGGGGTAAGCAACAGAGGGGCAGGGATAGGAAAACTCCTCACTGAGCATGGAACCCGGCACGGGGCTCGATCTCGCAATCCTGAAATCATGACATGAGATGAAACCAAGAGGCAGAGGCTCAACTGACTCAGTACCCAGGCACGCCAAGCTCATTTTCCAAATTAACTTCAGAGATGAGCCTAAGAAAGAAACTGAGGTTCAGGGATGCTGAGATTATACAACTAGAAAGTGGCAAAGTCAGCATTACAGTCCCGGTCCGCTTGACTCCAAAGTCCCTTCAATCTCCTCCCACTACACTGTCTTCATCATTTTCTATTTCACAAACACTGTGACCTGAGGTTCCCGTCCACTTGGCCTCTGAATATAACGAGAAACCTAACGTGAGAGCCAACAGTGGTATATCCTACATCGCAGTCACACGGAGGATGGCACTCTGTGCTGCACACCAAGCCCCCGGCCTTAGGAGTTTACAATACAATGGAGCAGAGGCTATATGCAAAATAACTTACATGTAGCTGATGAAGGACAGAAGCAGAAAAATGTTCAACTTCAGCCCGCAAGGCTGACCTGCATAGTTTCGATAAGGATCAAATGTGCGCTGGTTGCTGCATCCTGAAAGGGTCTCGTGACTGCCTGGGCATGTCACTGCTAGCTAATATTGAACTGAATGATAAGCACCGGAAAAATCTTGTGAAAGTAGTTTGACGGGTAGAAATTCAAAGACATTTATGATCTAATGCCGCCTGCACGTCCCTTCCCCCCCAACCCCCGCACACTAAGCTTATAACCACGAGCTTCATACAGCAAAAATGCAGCCCTTTCTGCCCACGGGTCCTGTCCCCACGCTACTTAAATAAACTTACTAAGCTGCATCAGACATCTCGAGAATTCTTTCTTGGCCACTGCACTCGACAACCCCACGTCACAGCCAACAGATTTTCTATATGCCAGAAACAGGGGGCCTGGCTGGCTCAGTGAATAGAGCACAGCACCTTTCATCTCAGGGTTGTGAGTTCAAGCTCCACTTTGAGCATGGAGTCTACTTTTAAAAAAAAATAGAGTAATATATGCCAGAAACATCAATTTTGAAGACAAAATGGGGGAAAAAGTCCATAAACAAGAACAGCGAAGGGGCACCTGGGTGGCTCAGTTGGTTAGGCGTCTGCCTTCGGCTCAGGTCACGATCCCAGGGTCCTGGGCTCGGGTCCTGCTTCGAGCTCCTTGCTCAGTAGGGAGCCTGCTTTTTCCTCTCTTGCTTCCCCTGCTTGTGTGCTTGCTCCCTCTATGTCAAATAAAGAAAATCCTTAAAAATAAATAAATAAATAAAAATAAACAAGAACAGCCAAAATACCCTAGAACAAAGATTAAAAAAAAATTGGCAAGCCTCTATGAAGAAACTTACAGAGCTTTTATAGGAAGATATAATAAAGAATAGAAAGTCATCCCATGTTCCTGGATGAGAAGACTCAATATTGCAAATATATTAACTCTTTCCAACTTGTTAAGTTTAAACCAATTCAAGCTGCAGTTATTGAATCATTGTGATAGAAGCACGTGTCCACCAACTCTAAAACCCAATTAACAGCGTTGTGGAAGAATTTCGTGTATGGCAGAAGCAGCGCTTCAAGTATGAGGTCTGAAACAATGGGTAGTATATTTGGAAAAACACATATTTCTTCCTCACAAGAGACACAAAAACAACTTCCAGGTGGATTAAAGATTTAAACAGTGACACGAAGATTGAAGAAATATTTTCATATGGGACTAGGAAAGGAAGCCTTGTCTAATGTGCCACTAAGTCCCAACATCACAATAAAAAGGAGGGACATGGTTCATTAAGTGAGAAACAAAAATGTCTGCAGAAGAATAGCCACCAGAAACAAAAAATTATAAACTTCAGAGGAAAATATTTGAAATACATGTGATAGTCAAAGGCAGCAATATATTAATTTAAAAACAAAAAACAGGTTTCAGAAAAAATGGTATGCATGTATCCATTAATGTTAAATGTAAAAGTGGATCAAAACAGTCCAATATAAATTGGATTATGACTATTGCTATTATATGATAATCATACAATGATTATTCCTGGTAGTAGTGGTAGTAAAAGTAGACTTTCGCTGCTGTGTTGTTGGAGTCACTATAGTGATTCCATGGCGTAAGAAGAATACAGATAAATACCCTCATTCTGCTGGGACAGTGAGTAAAGGAGGGCTCCGTACCCTCCACCAGTGAGTGCTCGCTGCGCCCCAGCGCGGGACGTTTGCGAACTGCAGTGGCCTAAGGAATCGCGTGATTCCAACCCGGGCGACTTTCCCACCCGCGAAGCCAACGGCAGTGGATTCACCAGTCAGTGGGGGTCGCCGGGAGGTCTAAAAGCTGGTGTGGAGAGAAACGCACAGTCGCCACCGTCCCACGTCCCCTTCCCAAGGATCCAGCTTCTCGCCGCTCATCGTGCTCCGCCCCCAAGGTTCCCGCGAACTCCCAGGGGAGACCGGACCGCCTGAGCGGGCGCCTGCGGGGCTCAGAGGGTTAAGCGTCCGCCTTGGGCTCCGGCCGTGGTCTCAGGGTCCTGGGATCGAGCCCTGCTCCGCGGGGAGCCTGCTTCTCCCTCTCCCTCCTCTCCCTCTCTCCCTCCCTCTCTCCCTCCCTCTCTCTCTCTACTTGTCATCTCTGTGTCAAAAAAGGGAAAAACGCCCGAGACGTTCTCTGTTGCGCGCTGCGGTCGCCGTGGATCTTCGCTGCGAGCAGACAGACAGCCACGACGACGGAGGACAAGGAAGGGCAGACGCAGAGGAGCCAAGGAGGAAGAGATCCTCCGCTCTTAAAAGTTCAAAACAGCTTTGGGCAAGTCCCTGAAGAGAGTCTACGAAAGGGGCAGGGACAGGTCCGCGGCGCAGGAGCGCGGCGGGTGGTGGGAGGTTCCGCGCCGCCTCCCCGAGCGTCCGCAGGCGCCAGCGTGAGGGAAGCCGCGCAGCCGGGCCCGCCGCGGGGAGGCGAAGGAACGTGGCGACGAGCAGACGCTCCGCTCACGGGAGTCCCCGGGCCTGCCGCGCGGGGGACATCAGGTCTGAGAGCTCCTCCCCACAGGACACAGTGACGGCGTGACAGGAGGCGCGGGCCGGAGGCCGCTCAGAGTGCGGGAGGCCGCAGGGGAAAGTCCTCTTTTCGGTTTCCCCTGAGGGGCTGAGAGACGCAGGCCCGAAGGCGCGTCCGCGCTGACAAACGCGGGAAGCGGACCCGAGCAGCGGGCGCCGCCTTCGAGAGCCGACGGGCTCGAGCTCTCCCCGCCCCGCCCCGCAGCCGCAGACGGGGGCAGGGGGAGCGCCGGGGGCAGGCGAGGACCCCCCGCTGACCGGACGCGCCCCCAGACGGCGGGCAACACGGGCGCGGAGAGGGACAGGCCGCGGGGTGGCGCGGCTGCAGGGCGGACAGGGCAGAAGGAGCCCATCGCCCTGCTTCACAGGATTGTCGCGGCGCAACCAGGGGACACCGAGCCGGGGAGCCCCGGAAACGGCCTCCCACGCGTCCGACGACGGTTGTCCTTCCTACACTCGCGATTCCGTTCCCGTCGCAGCCCCGCTGGTTCCTAACAAAAGGTGCCGCCGCGGCCCAGTTCCCTCAGCTTGGAGCGAGCGGGAAGGTCCCCGCGCAGCGCCTCAGAACTAAAGGCTTCACGCTGCGGCCGGCGCTCTCCAGCCGGGGCCCCCAAGACGGGCCTCCGGGCGGATAAGGCGCATCGACTCAATTCCCTTCGCGCCGGAGGACTCGCGCCTCGACGGAGCAGTTTTCTCGGGAGCCACAGTCCGGACGCGATTTGCTGCTGGTCGAGCCCGGGCTGACCCCGCCCACCGGCGGCCGCGCCCCTGCCGACCCCCGGGGGGCAGCACCGGAGCCAGACGCGCCCGCATTGCTGTTTAGCCGCGTGCCCGCCGCGCGCTAAGCGTCCCGCGTGATTACTAAATCGGGCGACTGTCCCCGCGCTACAGATCAGGAAAGTGGGTCTCCGAGAGGCTAAGTCAGGACGAGGCGCCGAGCAACCGGCAACGCCTGAACCGACGCCACCGGTGTCCGACTTCTCAGTCTCCCGTGCCAGCTGATGGGACCATGTCCTCACGCGAAGCTCGTATTTCCAAGATTCTTGTCAAGGAAGCGGAGATGCAGGAGACAAGTCCTCCCGCAGCCCCACCCCGTCTCCCACCCTCCGCGCTGGGCGTTCCGGCCGCTCCCTGGCAGCCGCCCACCGAGAGCTCGGCTCCGCGCCGCGGGGAGAGCTGGCGGCCCGCGCTCCGGTCCTGCGGCCCCGCGTACGCTCCCCTCGCAGCGCCCGCGAGGGCGGCGTCTGCACCTGCCGCCGGGGCCACTTCCGGGAAGAAGCCGGCGGGGCCGGGCGCGGGCCGGGGTCTCAGCACCCGCACTGCGCGAGCTCGGCAGGCGCCCGCCCAGTCCCGAGGAGTCTCCCTTCACCGCGAGGCTCCACCGCCCGCGTCCCGACCGCGAGCGAGGCGGAGGCAGGAAGGGAGCGGCTCTCGCCCGCGCCGATTCGTACGGGTTCAAGTTTTTGTTCGGGTTTAACTCCCTAAAACCGGGGTTAACGGTCGGACCGTCGAGTCCCGCGCTCGGGCGTGACGAACGCGACTCCGCGGCACCAAGTCCACTCCCATCGCGGGGACAGTTCCGGCCGCCCCCGCGCCCCGCCGCCCGCTCTGCCCCGCCGCCCGCCGCCGCTCGGAGGGTCTCTGCAGCCGGACCCCCGAGCCGCCGCCCGCGCGAGCAGCCGGTGGTCGCTCTTCACGACCGGCTCGCTGCACGGGGTTCGGCCCTGCTCTCGCAAGAGCCCGAGTTCGCTTCTCTTCTGAGGCGGGATACACCTTCCGCTCGCGGAGGACCTCGAGGACGACCAGGAGGGAGAACCGCCCGCCCACCCCGAGCCGTGCTTCGCGGAACCGCCGCCCCTCGGCACCGGCTCGACCCGCGGGCCCGGCCCCGGCTCGACCCGCGGGCCCGGCCCCGGCTCGACCCGCGGGCCCGGCCCCGGCTCGACCCGCGGGCCCGGCCCCGGCTCGACCCGCGGGCCCGGCCCCGGCTCGACCCGCGGGCCCGGCCCCGCCTCCCGCAGGCTCGTCTCCGCTCCTCGCGCCTGCGCAGGCACCGCCCACAGCCCCGCCCCAGCCCCGCCCCGAGGCCGGCCGGGCGGTCGGGGCGGGGCGCAGCCGTCCCCTCCCCGGCGCGCGCGCCATGACGATCACCTACAGCTGTGTCGCTAACGGCCGCGCGGTCCTAGCCGAGCTGGCCCTGACCGGCGGCTCCTATCAGGTACCCCCGTGTCCGGACCTCCGCCCCGGCGGATCCCGCCTCTTCGAGGGAGGTGTCTGCCGGGCCCGCCCCTCACGACGCCGCGCGACGCCGGCCTGTGGGAGCCGCGGAAGCCGCGAGCGGCCCCGCCCCGTGCGCCGCCCAGCGGTCGGGGTGGGTGGTGCACGCGGCCGGCAGGGGCGATGGCAGCCCCGCGCGGTTGCAGTTGCGGCGACCGGTCAACAGTGCGCGTCGCCCGCGTCCGCAGGCAGTTGTGGGGCGGCTGGTAGCTGCAGAGCCCAGGGTAAAGCTGCGGGAGGTGCGGCCCGGAGGAACAGGCGGGCCCCGGAGTGGCGCCGTGATGAGCTCGCCGTCCCGTTAGGACCGAGGCCGGACGCAGCTGTCGCACGGCGTGAAAGCCCTGCGGCGGGGCGGGGCGGGGCGGCGGCGCTCGGACGGCGGCGGCCCGCGGACCCCGCGCCGGTACTGGGGCGGCGGCTTCGCGGCCGCGTGAGGCAGGACGGCCGGAGCCGCAGAGGGAAGCGGCGACTCCGTGCGCGGGGGACGGGCCGCTGCGTGCGGGGCCGCGGGAGCCTCAGGGCGTTGGGGCGCAGGCGTGTGCGGCGGCGGAGGATGAGCTCGGGAAGGCCGAGACGCTGGCTCGGCGCGGGGCCCGGGGCGGCCGCAGGTCGGAGCGTCTCTGGACAACCTGCTCGGTTATGACGTGGGAGGGGGGGAGCCGTGGGGACGGCGTCCTCGCGGTGGCCGGCGGCGGTCTCGGGCCCGGGGGAAGGCCGGCGGGGTCCGGAGGAGGAGGGCAGATCCCGAGGGGACCGTGAAAGTCAGGGGGCTGGGTCATGCCTAGGGCGATGTGCTCTCAGCCTCCGTCCCGGGGTCACGGAGACGCAGCTCAGGACGGCGCGTCAGCTGCAGGTCACAGCGTGATGATCGTCCGAGCTTTTCCTCAGGCGGCGGCTGAGGAATGGGATGGAAGCTCCAGAGGCAGGAGCGAGGCGGGGAGGGAGGAGGTGAGGCGGTGCACGGGGACAGAGGACGCCGGGGACAGTGGATTTTGCTGCCCGCCGCAGTGGCCGGTCTGGGTCTGTCCGCCGCGGCCGTCCGCGAAGGTTTGGGTGGCGCCCAGAGGGGCGCGGCCGTCGCTGCAGCCGGTAGGAGAGCGCAGGGAGGCCGAGAAGCCGAGGCTGTCAGGAGCAGGACCGGGGGGGGGGCGGGGGGGGCCTAGACGAGCGCCGGTGGCCCGGACGCGCAGAGAGTCCCGAGGAGGTGTTCCCTGCTTTGTTGAACAAGATCTCAAAGTGCTCGCTGGCTCCACGTTAGATGATCGCCGGAGGCGCCTGGGTGGCTCTGCCGTCGCCTCCGGTCATGAGCTCTGGTCCTGGGGTCGAGCCCGCGTTGGGCGCCTTGCTCAGTCTGGGTCTGCTTCCCCCTCTCTCTCCCCTGCTCCTGCTCTCTCTCTCTTAAGTAAAATAAATAAAAATCTTTAAAAAAAAAAGAAAAAGAAAGAAAGAAAGAAAAGAGAGAAAGAAAGAGAAGGTGATTGGCGACTTGCAGGTAGCAGTTGGGAAGAAGCGGTGGGGGCAGAAGCCGGATTGCCTGAGGCCAACTGAGTGGGAGATGAGGAAGGCAGGAGAGAGACGTCAGACGTTCCAGAAATGCAGGCCGGGAGGAGACAGGGTGAAAGCCCAGGCGGAGCCTGGTCCAGGAAGGGGCCTCGTGTTTCAGATCAGGAAGACGTTCGGCCCATGCAGCTGCTGGGAAGCCTCTGACTTGGTTCCAGCTCAGGTCCCGGTCTTGCGGTTGTGCGATCAAGACCTACCTCGGGCTTTGCGCTCAACCCACAGTCAGCTTCAGATTCCTTCTCCTCTCCCTCTGCCCCTCCCAACTCCTGTGCTCTCGCTCTCTGTCTCTCAGAGAAGGGGTGGGGGGGATCAAATCAAAGCAAGCCCCATATGGAGCTCCGGGCTCAGTGGGGCATCTGCCCGGGATTCCCTCCCTCTTGCACCCACCCCGAAGCACCTGTGCTTGGTCTCTCACTCTCTCAAACAACTAATTCTTTAAAAAAAAAAAAAAAAAAAAAAGGAATGTGGCTATTCAGATCTCCCTAGGTCTCCCTTCCTTTCACACTTCTAAGGTAAATTAATAGGACTCCAGAAAACTAACCATATTTGAGATATTCTGGATAATTGTCAACACCTTGCACATTTCCCCCCAGAAAATCAGCCTTACAAGAAACAGAAATAAGGGACCCCAACAATTATTTGTTTTATAGAAAAAAATCAGTGAATAATATTGAATAAAAATTTCTATCTTAAAGTGAAGAGAGAAGAATGCTGAAGAAAAATGAGGAAGGGAGGGAAGGGGAATGCTTAGGTTATTCAGAGAAAGCTGAATACTTCTTTAAGATCTGTTTTTATTCTAGAGAGCATGTACACAGGGGAGGGTCAAAGGCGAAAAGGAAATCTCAAGCAGATTCCCTGTTGAGCATGGAACCCCCACCCCACCTAACACAGAGCTCAATCTCGTGACCCTGAGATCATGACCTGAGTCAAAATCAAAAGTTGGACACTTAACCATGAGCCACCAGGCACCCCTAGGACTGAATACTTTTAATCCATTAACATTTTTAGGTATAGTTTCAGTGACTAGAGGTCACTGAAAAGATGTTTGATTAGATAGCACAGCCCAGCCTTAAAGCCACATGTCAGATGTGACTCCAGATTGATTCGTGTAACCTGTATTTGCACACATATAACTATACACACAAGTATATGTATATTTGTGTAATTTTCATATTTTCCTTCAGATTCAAATGACTATTTCATAACTTGCTTCTTACCACACATTAGTTCTCCTAGTGAACACTTGTTCTTTAATAAACCTATCAGACTATTGGTAAATTTAGAGAGAAGAATAATTAAAGACACTACAGTGTTCCACAAAGTAAATGCTGATCATTTATTTTTAGGAAGCAGTGGCAACCGTGCTTAAACTAGTGCTTCTTAGAGCAGAGCCAAAGACCATAATGCAGATGGGAAGGTAAGGTCTATTCTCATAGAAGTCAGCTTGCTTTTTAACAATAGTAATGACATTAGGGAAAATAAGGTCAGTTGCACATGCTCTCGAACCCTCAGAAAGAACTTTATGTAAAAGTGTAAGATCCAATGAGAGTGATTAACACCAAATTCAAAATAGTGGTTACCTCTCCAAAGGGAAGGGAGAAAAAATGAAGTTGGGGAAGGGTATCCATGGGACATGAATTGTATCTGTAACATTTTAAACACATGGTAGGTCTAAAGTATTCTTGTTGTCTTATTCTCCAAACTTTTTTTAGTTTATCCAAAGTATTTCATTAATGAAAAAAAACTTCCACTTGAAAAATCTTTAAAAAGACCACTCTAAGCTACACTTGGGACATTACAAGGTATGGCCTAAACCAATCTTGACACCATTTTACTAGTAAAACAACAGGTGGGAAATTAAGAGCATCTATTACTTCTGGACTCTTTTTTTCTTTTTTTAAGAGCAGGTTTGTTTTAACCTTTATATTGTAAAATAGGACAAAATACAAAAACTCATCAAGCGAAAGTATAGTTTTATGAAGCTTTACAAGGGAATCTCCCCACCAACTACCACCTAAGCCAAAAATACAGACTAGTGCCAGCCATCCCCAAAACTCCCCACCATGCGCCCCGTCCCATCCACAGCATTCTGACCTCCACAGCAGTCACTTACTGTGGGTCTTCATCGCCTCATCACCTAAACATGCAACCTCAGGTACAAAAGCCTGATCCTGCCTAGTTTTTTTTCTTTTGGTGTCTTTTAAATCTCTTTATCTTTATTTTCCCCTCCCATCCCTCTCCTTTCCTCACAGTTTATCATTGAGGAACCTGCAGAGCGTAGTTTCCCACTCTCTGGCTCTGCTGACTGTATATCCAGGATGCAGTTGACCATGCTTCATGCAGCAGGGTCCACAGGCTGCATCCCTTCCACAAGGCGATAGGTGTTTTTCCCATCAGATGGTACATGTGTCTACTTCTGTCTCCCTCTGACATGCTAGCAGCCAGTGATATTCCTTGCCTGTACGCTACAGCCATTCATTGATTGGGGAACACAAAATGCTGACATTCTAGTTTTGTTCTCACTTATTAGGTGGTGATTTCCAGAGGAGATTCTTTTCTCATCTACTATTTGCTTTCCTATATTGCGCATTCTAATTTGAATCTTTGGAAGATCTCTTCCTCAGTTCCTAAGTCCTATATCCACCTGCCTATTCTGTGTCTCTGTTGGATGTCTGATGGGCATCTCAAACTTATGTCCAAAATCAAGCCCCCGCTGCCCCCACTGCAGTCTTCCACATACTACTTTTCTAGTTCCTCAGGCCTGAAACTTTTGTGATCCTCAACTTCTGGCTCTTTGACATCCAAACCCAATCCATCAGCAAATCCTGTTGCCTTTCCCTTCCAAATATCCAGAATCTGACCACCTCCAGCCCTGCCATAGGAGCCACACCACCATCATCTGTCTGGGTTCCTCCATACAAAGTTAGGTTCATTTTGTCATCATGGTTTTTTATTTTCAAGGGTTTCTCTCTCAAACTTTGATTTAATAGCCTTTGTAATTAAGCAAAATATGCATGTGGTTCCAAAGTCAAACTGAAAAAAACAAGTTTTCTTTAAGAAGTCTAACTTAAGAAAGAAGAGGAAGGAGGAGAAGCAGGGGAGGAGAAGGGGGAGAAGTCTAACTTTCATTCCTTTCCTCTCCACATTGTTCTCCCTTCCCCCCGAGACAGGTAACCATTTTGACAAAGTTTTCAGTTTGTCATTTTCTTTTTCTTTTCTTTTCTTTCCTTTTCTTTTCTTTTCTAGAAGAGACACATGCATATATGGCATTTCTCTTCCGGGAACATATGAGAATGATAGATAAATGGTACTGCCTCATACCTTTGTTAATTACAGTGTATCCTGGACTTTGGGTATTCAAGTTTTTTAACTTTTAAGATGGCTTCTGAACGTTACTCACTAATAACATACTAAGCATAAATTTAGAATATTTCCTCCCTTACATCCAATATCAACTTATTCAAATCACATATATAACTTTCGGAGAGATGATAGAATCAGCAACTATTTTTCAAAAAAGATTCCTCCCAACTTAGAAATAAAAATATTTTCCAAGTGGAGATTATATGTATCAATCAATATCATCATTAAAAATATTTGTAGCAGGGGTGCCTGGGTGGCTCAGTGGGTTAAGCCTCTGCCTTCGGCTCAGGTCAAGAGAGCCTGCTTCCCCCTCTCCCTCTGCCTGCCTTTCTGCCTCCTTGTAATCTCTCTGTCAAATAAATAAATAAAATCTTTAAAAAAAAATTTGTAGCATGTTATATGCATGATATGATATGAAGGATTTATATGGTAAGGGCGGGCACATATTTTAAATTTTCTGCCTCTGGGATTATCTTTTCTCCCTGTTTCTGAGATTCGTCATTTTTGTGTATATCCAATTTAGCGTTTTTCCAGGTCTACTGCCTGCTAGCCATTTGGATATAGAATGTTCAGAATGACTAGATTAAAAGTCTAGGCACCAAGCAACTATTTATGTTGCCATATTTTTAAATTTTCTGGATTGTTGGGCAGTAAAAATGGAGGCACTTTCCAAGAGTCTTCTAGCTTCTTAATATGTGACTCTGAGAAGGCATAAAAGGTCAGGTAAGATACACTATCACATACTATAAGGAAGTTTAATTTCCCCCTCTCCAGTTCATCGTGTTCCTCAGAATATTTAGTATTGGTTGTTTATAACTTTCAAATTCTAATTTATCATAATAGAAAGCCAAGAAATTCCAAAACTATATGTGTCTACCTAAAAATACAGGGAGAGTAAAAATCAGTGAACATAGCATTTCTATTTGATGACAATCTTTATTCAGTCTTAGAATGAGTGCTATCTATAAAAAGCCATTTTTTAAAGATTTTATTTATTTGAGAGAGAAAGAGCACAAGCCCTGCAGTTGGGGAGGGTCAGAGGCAGAGGGAGACACAGACTCTCTGCTGAGCAGAGGGCTGTATTACAGGACCCCAGGATCATGACCTGAGTGGAGACAGATGTTTAACTGACTAAGCCCGCCAGGTATCCCTACCAAGGCCATTTTAAATATAGATAGATAAATAAATGGATAGAGTTTTCTCTTGATTGTATTTTATTTTATTGATGACATCCTAAATACATATTCTAATTTTATAGTTTTTATTTAACATAATTTAATCTTTCATATATATGAAAGATTTTCTAGTTCTCATTATAAAAAGTTATCTACAGAGCTTGTATACTACTGAGAGCTTGAAAATAGAATCTCTGTAAGGGTACTTAATTTCTTCAATGTTATCATGTAAATTAATGTATTCTTTTCAAAGCTTTGTCTACCATACTCTCTTTATTGATGGAATCACTTACCTATGTGCTACAGACAATGCCTTGGATACCATAACACCATCTGCATTTCTTAAAAACGTAAGTAATTTCTTATACTACTTTAAGGACTTTCTCAGTGATTGAAATCATGAGGTCTCTGTTTTATAGTGTGTTAGTAAGAGTGTCAATAACTAAAAGCAGATCATTTGTCTATAAAGCAGAGCAATTAATGACCTTCAGAGATTTCTTACCTTTATCCTTCATCTGCCCTGTTTCCACACTTCTCCCAACCCTAAAGCAAGGTCTCCAAAGACTGCCCACACAGATCCACTAGACTCTCTCTTTATATTTATCTTGTTCTTTCAAAATAAGAGAGAAATTAAACTTCACTAATATTTATTTTACCCTTTCAATAGTATGTGTATTTAATTTACAAATAAGGGTGCCTGGGTGGCTTAATCGGTTAAGCATCCAACTCTTGATTTTGGCTCAGGTCATGATCTCAGGGTTATGGGATCAAGCCCCACGTCAGACTCCCCTGCTCAGAAGGGAGTCTTCTTGGGATTCTCTCTCTGTCCCTCCCCCCAATCATGCATGCTCTCTCTAAAATAAGTAAATAGATCTTTCCTAAAATAAAAAATAAGTAAAAAACATTAATGGAAAAAAATCAGTCAGCAATACTATAGTGACTAACATATATTCTCCAGTCGAATTCATGAAACATGCATATATTTAATTAGTGTACTCTCTTGCTTTAACACAACTCAAACTGTAACCACATATAGAATCAAGGATTATAAGGACTAATACTGAAATTCACTCTTCAGATACACCTGAATAACTGTTAGAGTGTAGATGCTAACCACTGTTAGCGATTTAAGTGACTATTTAAAATTATCCTAATTTTCCTCCCTCTCTGCTATTATGACAAAACATTTGAACTTTACCACCTTCCTAAAACCAGGTACCAAATTGGTAACCACATACATTTTGCCACCGTTGCTGCGGAATGCAACACTGAGTACGAACAATTTCAAGAATTCCTTCTTGAGACCTTGAAATATGCTATAACAACCATAAGGGTTTGGAAAAAGAAAAAAAAAACCATAAGGGTTTGAAAGATAGTACCATGACATTCCGCTGGGATTGTTTCTTCATTGTGGAATGGCTTTGGAGTGGGGTGGGGGAAGGCAAAATGAAAAACTCTTACTTAGAAAACATCATGGACTCCTTCTTTGTGTGCCAGAGGTGAGCACCTGCTCTTGCTTTCGGGTCCGCAGACATACCAAAGACTCAGAGTGGCATTTGCAGCCCCACTGCCTGAGCTTGTGATCTGTGCGAGAGCCCCAGAGAAGACCGGGCAAGCACAGGTTTTGTACATACAGCATCTTCAACTGGAAAGGACACCCTGCCACCAAAAAGCTAGAAATGGTGTGGCAATAGAATATTCTTTTATTTCACATTTCTGCCAGACTCTGCTTCAAATAAACATTTGCTCTGTGATTCGCCAGTTGAAATTATCTATATAGGTTAAATATTTCCATTAATGTCCCCAGGTTAGTGATACTTTTCTGAGAAATCCTTTGATGTCGCAAGAACATTTTTCTCCTTCAAATGCAGTTGCTGCAGATTTTCAACAAGTATTAGGAAAGTATATGGTATGTAACCTCCAACTGTACTCCTTTTTTTTTAAGATTTTATTTATTTATTTATTTGGCAGAAATCACAAGTAGGCAGAGAGGCAGGCAGAGAGAGAGGGAGAAGCAGGCTCCCCACTGAGCAGAGAGCCCGATGCGGGGCTCGATCCCAGGACCCTAAGATCATGACCTGAGCCGAAGGCAGAGGCTTAACCCACTGAGCCACCCAGGCGCCCCTCCAACTGTACTCCTAAGCATTGTATGAAAGCTGATGGAACAGTTTGGAATTAGGAGATAAGAGCTGTAAAGATGAGTGAGAATTGAGAATTTCTATCTTTATATAATGATAAAGAATGACATCCTTGATATATGTAAAAGTGGATAAAGCAAGAGAGAAAGTTTGTACAGTATACTATTATTTGTTTACCATTCTTATTTGCAACCATTTAAGAAAGAGAGAATAAATACAAATATGTGTTTTTGTTTGCTTATAGTGGAAAAAAGGGATGACAGCAAGAAAAGGATAAACCACAAACATTTTAATCATTACCTATTTAGGGATAGGGGACAAGAATAGAAACTAGGCCTCCCTGAATGAAACTTGTTTTGGAGATTTGACTTTGGAACCATGTAAATATTTTACATAATTATTAAATACTATTAAGTATTTAAATAGTTGTCCTCAGAGTGAAATAAGACAGTCACAAAAGAACAAATACTGTGTGATTCCACTTATATGAAATACCTAAAGTAGTCAGATTTATAGAAACGAAAAGTAGAATGGTTGTTGACAGAGCCTGGGGGAAAAGGATGAGGAGGAATTAGTGTTTAATGGGTACAGAGTTTCAGTTTGGGAAGATGGAAAATGTTCTAGAGATGGTGAGAGTGGGGTGGTAATTGTACAACAATGTGAATATACTTAATGCTACTGAGCTAGACAATTAAAAATCATTATAATTATAAACTTTGTTATGTATATCTTACCATAATAATTTTTTTAATTTTAAAAAGTGATCCCAAAAACTCAAAAAAAAAACCTAATTGTGTATTGAACTGATGGCTTGAAAGACAGTGAAAATTTATTTCAAGTAACTAAAACACTGTAATTTGATTGTGTATTCCTAGTGAGATTATGCCCTAATGATAGAAGAATTCAAAATAAATCTTAAACTATTTATTTTCAAGTACCACATTGTTAGTGATAACATTGGTGTTGCTATTCTAAAATTGGTTTATATAGATATATTACTTTGAGTAATCATGTTAATGTCATTAGGAATCAAGATTTTCAGCAAGAGTTGCAAATATAAAGTGGAAGAATGAAGAGAAACCTTATAATCCTAAATTTTAATTGAAAATTAAATATTTTTAAAAGAAAGTCAAATTGTGAAAATTTTTTATTAAAAATTAAATACTGAATTTTTTTTCTTTTTTTTTAAGATTTTATTTTTAAGTAATCTCTACACCCAGTGTGGGGCTCAGACCCATGACCCCTAAGATCAAGAGTTACATCCTCTACCAACTAAGCCAGACAGGCACTCCAAAATTTTTCTCATTGAAAATATATCACATAACATATTTTCTCAAAAAAAGTATTTCCTAGCTTATCTACTGCAAAACATTAGAAATAATAAGCAACCCAGGAGCAATGTGCCCCCTTAGCATCTAGATTATAGTCTCTAAATATCATTTTACACTAGAGGAACCAGGCCTGACTGCAGATAGCAGGGAGTAAGCCAGAAGTAATACCAGAAACTTGATATATGTAATATATCATACCAGAAACAAGGAAGCTACCAAAGTTCCCTGTGCTCATATCAGAAGGCTTTAGGAACCAACTTAAAGAGGCTAACACTGGTTAGTGATGGAATAACTTGAACATCAAGAAGAATAGTAACTGCAGTGGATTGTAACATGTCAAATGTCTTAAATTCCATGAGTTCTAGATACTATCAAAGATGAAATAATTCCTCACCAGTCAACTCTGGAAGATACTTAAGGATCTACCTTATCATTCTAGAAACCAATAAATAAAAGACTCAATCTGTTCTGACTTTCCTATTTGAACTGTACCTCAAAGAAAACAAGTAGTTGGTAGGGAAAATGTTTTTTTGGTATTTACAGACATATTCCAGCTAATAAACAAAGAAGAGGTGATAAATTTCACTATTTTATAATCGCTGATGAAATCATGAACCTGAGCAGTCATCATCAATGACTAAAAAAATTAGGTGAAAAGCTGATGAAGAACTTCATAACAGATGAAATGGGTTCAAAACACCTAAACCCACTGATTATTCCTAAGGTCACAATAAGGGAGATGATCAATCTTTAGTTATGTTTCCTGCTATTATACAATGACTAGTATACAGCACACATCTGAAGTATGCTTGCCCAAAACATCAAACCTGAATATGACCAAGCCTTTATACCTAACTACCAGTTTACAGGAAATAGATCAGTGACCACATTAAATGATACCACATCAATGCAATCAGCAAAATCCAGAATATGAGAAAAATCTACAAGACAAAGAATCCAATTTCTTCAACAAATAAATTGTAACAGTGAAAAAGTTAAGGAGAACTCATAGATTAAAAGAGATACATATCCACTATATGTGGACTTTGGATTCTGGATCAACAAAACATTTAAAAAAAAAAACTATGATTTGTTTTTTATAAATTTGTACCCAAACTGGATGTTTGATGATATTAAGGAATTTTTGTAGTTGTGATAATGATGTTGTGGTTTTATTTTTAAGAAAAATGAGGTCATATCTTTTAGAGATGCAAACTGAGGTGTCTACAGATTAAAATAATATACTGTCTGGGATTTTCTTTGAAATAATGCATTTGGGGAAGGGGAGTCAGTAGCAGTACAGATGAAACAAGACACTGTGTTGATATTAGGTGATGGGTCCGTAGGGATTGATCATACTGTTCACGCTGCATTTGTGTTTGTTTGAAAGTTTCCATAATAAAATATTCTAAGTATACCTTTTTAGTTTTCTATTATACACCTTACAAATCAGCAGCCTAAAACAGCGCACACTTACTATCTGATAGTTCTTGTGGGTCAGGAATCCAGACCTCACTTAACAGGTTCTCCTCTCAGGGTCTCCCAAAGCTGTGGTGAGTGTCATCAGCCACGCCGTACTCTCATCTGGGAGCTCGAGAAGATTCGGCTTCCAGGCTCATTTAGAGCCTGTTGCAGGATTCATTTCCTTAAAGGATGCAGCTTTTTGCTGGCTGTTGGCCAGGGGACACCCCCAGGTCCTAGAGACTGATAATAGCTCCTTGCCGCTTTGCCAGTCTCAGTATGGCTGCTTCCTTCTCAAGGGCACCAGAGGAGTCTCCCTACACCAGTTTACTAAATTGTATATGTGACATAGTCACAGGAGTGACATCCCTTCATCTTTGCTATTAGTTAGAAGCAAGTCATACTTGTGGGGGGAGATTTCAAGAATGTGTTGCATTGGGTTTCCCATAGGCTGTGTCCACCACAATGCCTGAAAAATAACTAAGGATAGATGCTTTTATAGTAAGTTCATAAATTTTCTTATGAAGAATTCTGCAGATTCAACACAGCCAAAATATATTATTGACATAGCTCCCTGAAAACTAGTTACCATATGAAAATATGCACATTTCGAGCAGTTAAAACATCTGACGTCAAAGAAATTTCTGTTTAACATTTATAAACTAAGGTAAGCATTAAATCTGTAGAAAATTTTATAAAAGTTGTTGAATTTCTAAAAAAAAAAAGTTGTTGAATTTCTTACACAGTAGTTAACAAAATAAAAATAGTTTGGAGAGCTTTAAATATGTGTGTGTAGAAGCTGAATGCCAATGAAAGGACTATGAATACATTATCTTAACAGAACTTAAATGATTCCCTCAGGTTAAAAAAGATAAAGCAGTTTTTAAAAGGAGAGAAAGAGAAAAAAGGAATAAAAAGAAAAAAGACAAACCATTCATCTGAACTTGATTATATCTGCAAAGACATTATTTCCCGGGAAGGTCACATTCCTAGCCAACTGGTGTTAGGAATTGCACATATCTTCAGGCGGGGGACACAATTCAACTAGCAACCTCTTCTTTTCTACACTTACCTCGTGAGCCCCTCACAGACCATCAGCTGTAAATTGCATGCTCCAGTAACCAGCAAGATCAGAGTTCTATTTAAGGTGGATTTGAAGGGCGCTTGTGTGGCTCAGGTCATGATCTCAGGGTCCTGGGATCTAACTCCGAATCTGTCTCCCTGCTCAGTGGAGTCTGCTTCTCCCTCTCCCTACTCCCCTCTCCCTGCTCATGCTCACTTGCTCGCTCGCTCTCTCTCTCTCACCCTCTCAAATAAATAAATAAAATCTTTTTTTTTAAAGAAGCGAATTTGGTAACTTGCCAAAGAGCAGAGGTTTTTAATATTTTGTAGTTTAAAAATAAGGCTTATTAATAAAGTAAAATAACACAAAATATATAAGGCAAAATATGAATGTCTCCTACAATCTCAATTAGATCCCCTGAAGTGAGCATTCTTAACAGACAGCCTAATGTGTAACCTTCCAGAATTATTTATATATAAATATGCATATAGATAAATATATAATGTATGAGAATATGCATTTTATATGCATATGTTCATAATATACATAACACAAGTTTATACATAACTTTTAAATTCACAAAACTGAGGTCATTAATGCAGTGGGTTAAAGGCTTAATCTCTGGAGCTTGACTGTCCTTGTTGGGCGATGTGACAATTTGGATACCTTATTACTTTCAGTTTTCTTTTTTTTTTTAAATTTTAATTTTTTTTTTAATTTTAAGTGCACTCCACACCCAATATGGGGCTTGAACTCAAGACCCTGAGATCAAGAGTCAAGCACTCTAGCAACTGCACCAGTCAGGCACCCCTCAGTTTTCTTCTTTAGAAAATAAAAGATGACAAAAATACTACTTTATCAGGTGGTTTGGGAATTAAGTGAGTTAATATGTGTGAAGTGATTAAGACAGTACCTAGCACATATTAAGTGCCCAATAAGCTATTATTTGACATTGTTCAGCTGCGGCTTACTTTTTTAATGTAACACTCTCTTGTAGAGGTCATTTTTGTTAATATGGATAAAATGGAAGATATAAAGAGGAACAAAGGATAAGAACAATGAAAGGAAAACAGTAACAATTATGGTAACTATTAGTCCAACTATATCAATAATCACGTTAAAAATTAATGGTCTAAAAAATGGTCTAAATACAGTTCATTGTTGCTCTTAACGGGGGACACAGATTATCAGGTTGGATCAAAAAACTGTCAAGAGAATGAGAAGACAAGCCACAGACTGGAAAAAAAAATTTACAAAAGACACATCTGATAAAACTATAGACTGGGAGAAAATATTTGCAAAAGATACATCTGTTATCCAAAATACATAAAGCACTCTGAAAACTCAACAATTAGATGATAAACAAGCTGATAAAAAAATGGGCCAAGGGGAACACCTGGCTGGCTCAGTCGGTAGAGCATGTGACTCTTGATCTTGAGGTTGTGGGTTTGAGCTGGATGTTGGATGCAGAGGTTACTTTAAAACATGAAGTCTTGGGGCGCCTGAGTGGCTCATGGGTTAAGCCTCTGCCTTTGGCTCAGGTCATGATCTCAGGGTCCTGGAATCGAGCCCCGCTTCGGGCTCTCTGCTCAGCGGGGAGCCTGCTTTCCCCTCTCTCTGCCTGCCTCTCTGCCTGCTTGTGATCTCTGTCTCTGTCAAATAAATAAATAAAATATTTTAAAAAGTAAATAAATAAATAATAAAGTCTTTAAAAATAAATGGGCCACTGAGCTGAATAGATGCCTCCAAAGAAGATGTACAGGCGGCAGGTAGACATGAAAAGATGGCCACGTCATGCACCATTAGGGGATCGCAAACTGAAGCGACGGTAAGACAGCCTGCACACATACAGAAAGGCCGGAATTCCCCCTGGGCCAGCACCTGATGTTGACTAGGAGCTCATACTCGCTGCTAGTGGGATGCAAAATGGAACAGTCACTGTGGAAGACAGCTTGGCAGTTTCTTAGAAAACAACACACTCTCACCATGCGCTCCAGCAATCACAACCCTGCTCTTCACACAAAATTCACACAAAAACTTGCATGCAAGTGTTAGAGCAGCTTTACTGATAATTGCCAAGACATGGAAGAGCCAAGATTGTCCTTCCATGGGTGAATGGGTAAACTGCAGTACATGCCAACAACTGACTGTTTTCAACACTAGAAAGAAAGGAGCAAGGAAGCCATGAAGAGATATGGGGGAAACTTCAGTGCATATTACTAAGTGAAAAAAGCCAATATGAAAAGGCTACTTGGTTCCAACTATGTGACATTCTGGAAAAGACAAAGCTATGGTGACAGGAAAAAGACCAATGATTGCTAGGGCTTAGGGAGAAGGGAGGCGTGAATCAGTGCAGCACATCATTTTTAGAGCAGAAAAAAGATAAGGTCACATCAGTTCACATAATCTACAAAGGAGAATCAATAAAGTAAATCATTGGGGTGCCTAGGTGGCTCAGAGGGTTGAGGCTCTGCCTTCGGTTCGGGTCATGATCTCAGGGTCCTGGGATCGAGCCCCACATCGGGCTCTCTGCTCGGCGGGAAGCCTGCTTCCTCCTCTCTCTGCCTGCCTCTCTGCCTACTTGTGATCTCTGTCTATGACAAATAAATAAATTAAATCTTTTTTAAAAAGTAAATCATTATCTAATAGGGCAGTGAAACTGTTCTGTGTGACACTGTAATGGAGAACACCTGTCATTACACAGTTGTCCACACAAGGGAATGTACAGCGCCAGCAGTGAACCCTAATGTAAACCATGGACTTTGGGTGATGAGAAGACATCAGCGGAGGCTCATCCATAGCAGCAAATGCACCGCTCTAGTGTGGGATGTTCATAGAGAGCTGGGGGCAGGGGGTGGAGGGGATAAGAGTAGGTGAGGACTCTGCTTTCCACTCAATTTTACTGTGACCCTAAAACATCTTTCTAAAAAAACTATATAAATATATAAATAAATAACTTTATTAAAAAAAAGTCTTCCACCACTGATTGTACTCATTGAAATATCAATCTCCCGCCCAACCCCAGACCCTTTTCTCAGCAAGATTAAGGTGGGACAATCTGAAGCTTGGTTGATTCCTTATGCTGAAAAGCAAGTGAAATGTACTTTTGACACTTTTGTTCAATTTGTACAATATATTCTAATAGATTTCAATTATAGAAAATAATATTTGTATTATATTTCACTTCTGTGTAGATGAAATACAATAAAAATCAAGACGATACCCCGATATTTACACTGAGGAGTCAAGTAACTGATGTAAAAAATATTATGTCCCAAAATATTGATGAAATTTTGGAAAGTGAAAACAGATTGAGTATCTTCACTGATAGAACCGATCATCTCCAGACAACTGTAAGTGGCGCCACCTGTCTTGGTATCTAAGTAGTGCTCAGAACAACGGCCAAAAGCAAGTGCATACCAGGGATACTGTGGGATCATCCTATGGTGCCAAATTATGGCTTTATCAAAAAATTATTGGAATGCAACTAAAATTTCTTTAATTATAAGACAATGAAATTAAAAGCCCATTAAAATAGCAGGTAGTTATCAGCTTAACAGATGTATATTTTTTAAGATTTTATTTATTTATTTGACAGACAGAGATCACAAGGAGGCAGAGAGGCAGGGAGAGAGGAGGAAGCAGGCTCCCCGCTGAAGAGAGAGCCTGATGCGGGGCTCGATCCCAGGACCCTGGGATCATGACCTGAGCCGAAGGCAGAGGCTTTAACCCACTGAGCCACCCAGCCGCCCCAACAGATGCATTTCTTACATTAAGAAATACACAGGTTAGTCAACAAATAAATTGCAAGGGAAGTAGAATTTACCAAAAAATGGGTTGAGGAGGTGTATCAATTGCAGTGTGTGGTCCTTATTTGGAATTTGACTCAAACAAACTATAAAAATGAAAATTTGCAACTTCATGAGATAATTAGATATGTGAACTCTGACCGGATATTAGGTAACATTAAGGAGTATCATTAATTCTTAGGTGTGATAATGATACTGTGCTTTAAAGAGTCCTTACTTGTTAGAGAGACATATTAAAATATCTTGAGTGAATTTATGTAATGTCTGAGATTAGCTTCAGAATAGTTTAGAAGTAGAATGGGGTATAAAGGAAACAAAATTGTCCATAAATGGGTGACTGTTAAAACTGGATATTGAAAGTGCCTGGGTGGCTCAGTCGGTTGAGTGTCTGACTTGGGCTCAGGTCATGATCCTGGGTCCTGGGATTGAGCCCCAAGTCAGGCTCCCTGCTCAGGGGGAAGTCTGCTTCCCCCTATCCCTCAGCACCCCTCCCCAGCTCATGCTCTCTCTCTCTCTCTCTCTTTCAAATAAATAAAACCTTTAAAAAAAAAAAAAAACACCTGGATGTCAAGTATATAGGGTTCATTATGCCATTCTGTCAACTTTTGCATATGTTCAAAATTCTCTATTAGCAAATACTTTTAAGGCAATCAGTAAGGGTTGAATACCTTAGAGCATTTTAAGATTTAATTTTACAGATCTTTTTGAGAAACACAGCCACCATGTAAAACAAAATATACACGTACTTTCTACTCACCAAGTCCTATCAATTCTACCTCCTAAATCTTTTTTGTTCTTGGTCTCATTTTTTCACTTTTAGAAACAATTTATTGGGACGCCTGGGTGGCTCAGTTGGTTGCGCGGCTGCCTTCGGCTCAGGTCATGATCCCAGCGTCCTGGGATCGAGTCCCACATCGGGCTCCTTGCTCAGCAGGGAGCCTGCTTCTCCCCCTGCCTCTGCCTGCCACTCTGTCTGCCTGTGCTCGCTCTCTCTCTCTTCCTCTCTCTCTGACAAAATAAATAAATTTAAAAAAAAATAAAAAAGAAACAATTTATTAAGATATTACTTACATAAAATAATATTCGCCCACTTTAAGCATAGAGTTTGATGAACTGTGGTACTTGTGTACAATTGTGTAACTACAGTCAAGTTATAGAATAGCTCTTTCATCTTAAAATCTTGCTACTGTCCTTGCAGTTTTGCAAGTTTTGCAGTTGACCCTCCCCTACCCCTGACCCCAACCTACCACTGATCTCCTTTCTGTCGCTATAGGGTTGTCTTTTCTAGAATTTCATATAAATAAAATTATAAAATACACGTTGTGCTTGGCTTCTTGACTTACGAATAGTTTTTTGATATTCATGTTTTTGTGTGTGTTAATATATTATTCCTTTCCATTGCTGGATAATAACCCACAGAATGGCTAAATTCCACTTTCTGCCCATCCCAGGGCCACTCACTGTGTCACTCCAGGCTCTATTATTTCTGGTCTAACTATTGTCTTCCCTCTATTTAATCGTTCTCCCTATTTTTATTTAATTTTTTAAAAAGATTTTATTTATTTATTTATTTGACAGACAGAGATCACAATAGGCAGAGAGGCAGGCAGAGAGAGAGGAGGAAACAGGCTTCCTGCTGAGCAGAGGGGCTCGATCCCATGACCCGGGCCAAAGGCAGAGGCTTTAACCCACTGAGCCACCCAGGTGCCCCTCGTTCTTCCTATTTTTAGTTCAATTCTATTCCAGTCATCCTCCACACTGAAACTAGATTGTTCTTTAAAAATGCAAGAATCATGGTTTCCTTTCCTAAGCAACAGCTTTGTTTTTTTTATTTTGGCATAGTTCCAATAGTTTGTTTGCTTTGGTTTCCTTGTCTAAGGAGACATATCCATAAATAGGTTGTTAAAGCTAATATCCAAGAAATTATTGCTTATGGTTGTTGTTGTTGTTGTTGGGGTTTTATGGTTTCAGGTCTCCCATTTAGGTCTTTAATCCATTTTGAGTGTGTGGTGTAAGACAGTGGTTCAGTTTCATTCTTTTGAATATAGTCCAAAATGAATAAGGGAATAAACATATGTTAAAAAAAAAAAGAACTCCTTCCTTTCCCCAGGTTATAAAGATACTCATATTGTTTCCTAAAAGTTTTAAATTCTGCTTCTTAAATATGAATTCTTTTTTAAGATTTTATTTATTTATTTATCTGAGAGAGACAGAGATAGCAACAAAAATGCCGAGAGAGAGCAGGAGCAGGGAGCGAGACTCAGGGCTCAATCCCAGGACCCTGGAATCATGACCTGAACCGAAGGCAGATGCTTAACCGACTAAGCCACCCAGGTGTCCCTTAAACATGGATCTTTAAAATATCTGGAGTTTTATTTTTGCACATAGTATGAGATAGTAATCAAAATTTTATTATTTTCTGTTCGAAAAACCAGTTTGCCCAAACACCATTTATTGACTAGCTCAGCCATTCCTCTTTGGTTTGTAATGCCGACCCTATCATATATCATGTTTTCATCCTTTTAATTTATATTTAAGTATTCCATTCTACTGGTCTATTTCTTATCCTTGGACCAGTACTATACTGTTTTAGTTACTATGGTTTTTATAAGAAGTCGTAATATCTTATAGGGCAAGTTACTTTCTACTTTGGGAAAATTGTGTGGGCAAGTCTTACTCTCTCTTTCAGCAAAGTTTAGAACCTACATCTCAGGTTACACACACACAAATTGTTGGGATGTTAGTTGGAATTACATTATATGGGGAGGATTGACATCTTTAAAATACTGTTGTCCCACCTCTGAACATGCTACATGTCTTCATTTTTCTAGATCTCTTTCAAAAGCTTTTTTTGATTAATAGAAACATAATCGATTTTTACATATTGCCTTTGTATCCTAAATCTTAGTGAAATTTTTCATGATAGTATTGATTATCTATGGATGTTTTTGCATTTTCTACATTGGAATTTTATCATATATAAATAATGACTGTATTTTTTCATCCTTTCCAATATTTCTTTTTTTTAAGATTTTATTTTTAAGGAATTTCTATACGTAACACACCCCTTGAACTCACAACCCCAAGATCAACAGTCATATGCCTTACCAACTGAGCCAGCTATGTTCCATTTATTTATTTACTTACTTACTTATTATTTTGCTTGTCTTACTATGTTAGCTAGCAATGCCAGGAAAATGATGAATAGAAATGGTGATACCTGGGGCACCTGGGTGGCTCAGTGGGTTAAAGCCTCTGCTTTCGGCTCAGGTCATGATCTCAGGGTCCTGGGATCAAGCCCCACATCGGTCTCTCTGCTCAGCGGAGAGCCTGTTTCCTCCTCTCTCTCTGCCTGCCTCTCTGCCTGCTTGTGATCTCTGCCTGTCAAATAAATAAATAAAATCTTTAAAAAAAAAAAAAAGAAATGGTGATACATGAAATACTTGTTTTGTTCTCAATTTAAAATGATTATTTCTAATGCTTCCCAATGAAGTATTATATTTACATTCAGATTTTATTTTGTAACAAGTTATACAACTTCATTTCTATTCCTCATATGCTAAGAAATTTTATCATGAAAGGGGGTTGAATTGTATCAAATGCTATTTTTACATTGAGATGATTTTTCTTCTTAAACTTGTTAATATGATACATTGCACATTAAATGTGTGTGTTGAATTCAATTTTATAATTTTACCTTTGTGGCCTCAAAAGACTGTCTCTCTCAGTGTATAAAAGCTGTATACTATATGCCATGTGAGGTTGTATTCTTATATAATTTCTATAATCTGTCTTGTGCCTATGGTTGGTTTAATTTCCTCCTTCCTAAACTCTCAATTTTTTAATCAAGTTTTTTTTTGGGGGGGTCTTTTCAAAGGAACAGATTTTGGTTTATTTTTAATTCTGTTCAAAACTTGATGATTTCTAATCTTTTTGCTTCTAGTTCTTTCCAATGCCTGTAGTCACATGTAAAGTTCTTTTCTGAACAATATTCTGAAACCTGGTTGTTTCTTTGCTTCTGCGCCCTCATGCCTTCCTCTCAATTTAAAGACAAGTACCTTGAGCCCATAACGCTTGGGTAGGTACCTTATTATACTTAATCTTATCTCTACTGCAGGGAAGAATCTTTTTTTTTTTCAAGATTTTTTATTCTTTGAGAGAGTGAGTGAGACGGAAAAGGAGCTAGGGGAGGAGCAGAGGGAGAATCAGACTCCCTGCTGACACCGGGCTCAACCCCAGGACTCCAGGATCATGACCTGAGCTTAACCGACTGAACCACGCAGGCTCAGAATCTTTTTTTTTCTAATTGAGGTAAAATTAGTATTTTAAAGTATATAATTCGGTGGCATTTAATACATTCATAAAGTGTATACCCAACATCTTACTAGTTCCAAACATTTTCATCCCCCAAAACGAAACCTCATACCCATTCATCAATTATTCCCCAGCACCTAGGAACCACTAATTTGCTTTCTGTCTCTACGGATTTACCTATTCTGGCTATCTCATGTAAACAAAATCATACGATCTGCTATCTTTTGTGTCTGGCTTCTTTCATTTAGCGTGTTCTCAAGCTTCATCCATGTTACAGCATGCACCAGTAATCCATTCCTTTCTGTGGCTGAGTAATATTCCATTGTACGGAGGCGTCTCTACGTATTTATCCAGTTGTCGTCAGTTGGTGAGCATTTGGGTTGTTTCTGCCTTTTGGCTATTATAACACTGCCCCGAACATTCGTGTATAAACTTCTGTTCAAAAACTTCTTTTCAACTCCTCTGTGTGTACACATAGGAATGGAATTGCTAGGTCATATGGTAATTCTTTGTTAACATTTTGAGGTGACTTCCAAACTATTTTCCACAGTGGTTGAACCTAGTAGTGTAAGAGGGTACCCCAAAGTACCCACCAGTAGTGTAAGAGGGTTCCAATTTCTCCACATCCTCTCCAACAATTTTTTTTTAATTATAGCCATCCTACTGGGTATGAACTAGCATCTCATTTTTTTATTAGTATCTTATTTTGATTTCCATTTCCTCAATGGCTAATGATGTTGAGCATCTTTTCACACGCTTATTGACCATTATAGATCTTCTTTGAAGAAGGTCTATTCAAGTCTTTGCCCAATTTTGAATAGGTTTGGGGTTTTTTGTTATTGAGGAAGGGCAGAATTTTAAGGGGCATTCATCATTAACCACCTTTTCAATCTTATTTCCTACTGTTTGGACCAAAAAAATATCAGCTTATCCAGTGTTTCAGTGTCCCACATTTCGGCACCCTCTCTATTCCTTTTTCATTTCTTCTTGCAAATTAGTCATTTGGTACCTTGATAAATGTAGCCAGAAACGAGAACTCACACCACTACCATTCTGTTTTCCAAGTTTCTTCCAAAGTGAGACTCAATAGGCAATTTGTTTACCTTCCAAGTTGTCATAGGAGATGTAAAACTATCAGATATTTTATTCTCAAGAGCATAGGTCTTCATCTTTCCAGCCCCAATAGCAGTTTCCTCACAGTTTACCAACCCTGGTTAAACCAATGCCACATGTTTCAGATTCTTGTAATAACATCTCATCCAACCAACTGAAATATTAGAGAAACACTAGCTGTACCAACATACATCAGTTTTCAGTGTTTTAACTAAACAGAGATTTATTTCTTGGTTGTATAACAGTCTAAGACGGGTTTTTGGTGGGCATACTTTCACAGGGTAATCCAGGAACCCAAGCTTTTCCCATTTTGTGACTCTGCCTTTGCCTTGGAGCTCGGCGTCATTCAGTTTCAGGTAGCAGATGGTTAACCAGGGAACGGAGGGAGCACATTCACTTACGTCCACTTCAGCCCCAAAGTGAGACCCATCACTTCTACGCACAACCTATTGGTAAGAATTAGTCTGATAGTTTGCCTCAGTGCAAGAGGCAGAGAGGGACAAAGCCTAGGGTGGGGTGAGGAGCCTGAGAAATGTGGCCTGTGACGGGAGTGACGGTTGCCAGCAACAATTCCACATGATGGAAGGGGGAGTCAAGTCTTCCGTGGATAGCTGGCTGTCTTTGTCCCATCTGCCCTAAAGGAAATTCTAAAGGAAGCTTTTTGGTAGTTGGAAAATTACCTCAGAGAAAAAGTCCAAGTTTCAACAAAAAAGTAAAGAGTGGAGAAAGTGGTAAAGGTTTAGGTAACAGTAAATGACCACTAACTGCATATAAGTGGTGAGAAGTGGTTGGATTCCGGATATACTTTGAAGATGCCGCAAATTGGAATTGCAGACAGACTGAATGTGTTGTGAGAAAGAGCTAAGGAAGAGTCCACAGTTTTGAGCTTAGTTAACAGGAAGGGGGAGAATTCAGGCTCATTCCATCGCCTCCGTGAGCCCAGAGCTTAGCCTGCTGTACCGATGAACAGTGCGACCCCGAGCCCTGCATGACAGAAGCCACACGTTACTCTCGCAAACACAGATGAGCTGCACCATAAGCAATTTTTCACCGCTCTTCTAGGTTCCTGCAACAGGCCTTACTTTCTTCCAAATTCAGCTATGAATTTCAGTTGGCTTGTTATATTTTATCTAGCACTTCTGAGTAGTAATAGTGGCAGGAGGGTTGTGGGGTTACCTAATCCACCATATCATTAGATCTTTTAATTTTTCATTAAATTATGTCTTTTTTTAAAAGATTTTACTTATTCATATCAGGGATATCACATGATAGATGTCTTTCTCTGATTGACTTATTTCACTAAGCATGATACCCTCTAGTTCCATCCACGTCGTTGCGAATGGCAAGATTTCATTTCTTTTGATGGCTGCATAGTATTCCATCGTGTATATATATTCATTTGAGAGAGAGAGAGCACAAGCAGGGGGAGAGACAGTGTGAGAGGGAGAAGCAGACGCCCCGCCAAGCAGGGAGCCCAACTCGGGGCTCAATCCCAGGACCCTGAGATCATGATCTGAGCCGAAGGCAGACGCTCAACCATGTGAGCCACCCGGGCGCCCCAGATTACATGTCTTTCTTATGGGGAAAGTGGCAACATCTAAACACCATGAAAATATGGCCCCCCAAAAAAATTTTTAAGAGATTTTATTTCACTCTATGGCCTTACCTTCCAAACAAATTTCACTTTTATGCATACCTGATTACATGAAAAAAAAAATTACTTTCTCTTTGAAGCCAATTGAACAGAAGTAGCTCAATAAAATATTCGACTGAAGTATTTGTTTTTCTCACAATATTTTCACACAGCACATAATCATTCTCACTAAATCTCTATCTTAACAAAATTGGTTCTTTCTTTTCTCTTTATCTTTATGTAAAAGACTCTACTGCATGTTCTTAGGAAACAGACTTGGCTTTTAATAAAAACTAGGCCCATATGCTTTCTCTCAGTCAGTCTATAGGTAAATACAGGTCATGGATTATAATTTGGCAGATTAAACAAGTACTATTTATTTTGGTATACTCTCAAAATTCTAATAAATTGATAGGTAAAGCAATAATTAGGGATTATAATGTATAATAAATGTATAATGTATAAAAAAACAAGAGAAGGGTGCCTGGGGGCCTCAGTCAATTAAGCTTCTCTTTGATTTTGGCTCAGGTTATAGTCCCAGGGTGGTGGGATTGAGCCCTGTGACACACTCCACACTCGGCCAGAGTCTGCTTGGGATTCTTTCCCTATCTCTCTCCCTCTGCCCCTTCCCCTGCTCACACTCCCTACAATAAAATAAATAAGTTCAAAAAAAAAAAAAAAAGGAAGAAAAAAAAGAGAGAAAAGGGGCGCATGGGTGGCTCCGTGGGTTAAGCCTCTGCCTTCAGCTCAGGTCATGATCTCAGGGTCCTGGGATCGAGCCCCACATTGGGCTCTCTGCTCCTCGGGGAGCCTGCTTCCTCCTCTCTCTCTCTCTCCGCCTGCCTCTCTGCCTGCTTGTGATCTCTGTCTGTCAAATAAATAAATAAAATCTAAAAAAAAAAAAAAAAGAAAA
>PISX010015022.1:0-51015 GCA_004024625.1 Mellivora capensis | reverse complement strand
GGGGGACCCAGGTGGTGGGTATTATGGAGGGCACGCATTGCATGGAGCACTGGGTGTGTTGTAAAAGTATGAATTCTGTTACGCTGAATGGAAATGAAATTAATTAAAAAAAATAAAAAAAATAAAAACTAAAAGTGGGGAAATACCACTTTATATGATGTTTAAAGAAAAAGAAAAAAGATTTTCTAATTTCTCCTCTGAGCAGGGGAGACAATGGCTTTAAGCAAATGCCCAGGTCTTCATAAAAAGATATAGTATCTTCACTCTGCCTTTGCTTTATACCAGTTCCTTCCTCTGACTCTGTAGACACCCAATCTTTACTTTCACTCTTTCTTTGATTAATTAGATTTTTTGGAGAGGTGGTAAAATTGGAATACTTTTTTCCTGCTCAGGTATTCTGGCAGTACTTAGATAATCTTATCTATTTTTGAAAATCAAGCAAACAAATAAATTAGAAATACAATTCTTTTGCAGGATTTTTTTAAAAGTTTCCTTATTTTGGGGCTCCTGCATAGTTCAGTCATTAAGCATCTGTCTTCAGCTAAGATTATGATACCAGAGTCCTGGGATTCAGCCCTGCATTGAGCTCCTTGCTCCACAGGAAGCCTGCTTCTCCCCTCCCATTTCCCCTGCTTGTGTTCCCTCTCTCACTGTCTCTCTCTCAAATAAATAAATAAAATCTTTTTTTTTTTTTAAGTTTACTTACTTTATTTAGAGACCTTCTCAACATGCTCGTCCCCTTCCCCTCACCACTACATACATATATTGGAAGCTCTCTGAGAAGAGTCTCTATTCTCTTCACAGACATATCCCACATGTTTCCCACATTACCTGGCACAGAAGAGACAGAAAGGAAGTCATTTAACTCATTCAAAACATATTTGTTTGCCTCGGGGACATTCTTGGTGGAGACACCCAATCACAGGAGCAGCCCCAGGCCAACTTGTAAAAGAGGCTGCATGTCTCTGGGTGCCTCCATTCCTGAACCCCATCCTGTCCTGGCAGGCTTTTCTGGATTAGAACAGCTTTTGCTTTTCTATCCTTACTCCACACTTTCTGATGACTTAGCACTGCTTGCCTTTGGAGTGCTGGTATATGAAATACCACGTAAATATTTAGATTCTTGTGATGCCAGAGGACCCTGGGAAAGGATTGCACATTTTAAAAAATATGTGCATAAAATTCATTACTGTAGTATCATTTATTTTGCTCAATCTCCCCAACTTGAGGGAGACATGATTTCCTGAGCCTTGGGAACAGAAAGTATTTCCTTCCTCCCCTCATGCTGAATGTACTGTTGTGGTTCATCCTCTGTCCAGGGTCTTTCTAAACTTTGTGTCCTCCATCTCTAGATCTGAGGTATAAAATCACATGCAGCTTTTCCATGAGATACAGCAAAAGACGGGAACTGAAAGTAAAATAAATATATCCAAATAAATATGAAACTACCACCAATTAAACTGAATTCCAGGGGTTTCATATGATCTAAGCATTTATTTGAATATTTCCATTTTTATGAACTAGAGATCCTGAGATCCAGAGAATTAAGGAAATTTAGCCAATTGAAAAATTAATGGAACATTCTGTATTTGGCCTCAGGTTCATTTTGCACCAGAGTCCCATTTCTTTTGCTCTGATATATTCTCCTGAACACACAGGGAAGATGGCATGATGAGACATGAACACATTGTTAAATCAAGATAGCCCTGGTTTAGAAAAAGAGACATCTAGATTTCAAACTCAAGTTTTGACATTACCACCTCAGTTTTCTCAAATTTTGTAATCTCTAGGGACCTCAAATATTGTCAGCTATAAAATGGGACTACTAGTACATTCCTGAAAGAGCTATCCTGTGGGAAAATATGAGTGAAAGAATTTTTATAGCCTAGAAAGTGCTACAAGACCTAAAACAAGTCTTTGAGATGCAAGTTATTCATTTTAAAACTGAAAGAACTTCTAGTTACTATTTGCCTGGTACCTTCCAGCTCTTAGACACCGCAATTCTTTTTTATGAACCTTTGCAATGGATCCCTTTACAACTGTCTGATTCTCTGTGCTTAATTTAACTTAATCCAAAGGAAGGTGCATTGTGGTGACATGTGCAGGTATATCCTCAGCCCTTGAGAACAAAGTACAGCCAGGAAACAATGGCATGCTCCTATGGGCTGGCCCCTACCAAATCTGCAAGATGTGCAGTGACACAAAGCACTATCTGCATGCTATCTCTACCAGTAACAGCTGGTAGCAGGACTAGAAGGGCCATGAGGATCCCATGGCAGTTCTGTACCATGTGAGTATATAAGAAGTCAGTATTCTGAGACATGTCATAGCAGGCTCTGGACTCCCACTGCTTGGATTCATGGTCTTATGTGGCCATTTTCTAGTTGTGTGACTATGGGAAAGTTACTTAATGCAACTTCCCCATTTGTGGAGAATTATGTCCCAATGGACATAATAATAGTATCAACCTCATGGGATTTGGGCAATTATTAAGTAACATAATAAATAAATACCATTCTGAAAAACATTTGGCAAATAATAAACATTGAACTTTTCTCATTTTATCTTCACAACAATGCTAGAAGATGAGTATTACAATAGGCAAAGTGAGGATCAGAGAGGTAAAATAATATTTCCCATATTACACCACTAGTAAGAGGCATATTTAGCATTCAAGGCCTGGTAGTCTGTTATTTAAAGCCTGGGACTATCCACTTAATCATAACACCATCTGGGTTCAATGAAATGACTCTGTATATACAGTTACATATTTGGAAAGAGCCAATCTACATGGCACAGACACACCATTTCAAAAAATCCTCAAGAGTAAAATGTCAAAAATAAGGAATATATTCAGTAAAACCCAGACATGCCTGAGGAACAACTCTTGAGGTAGAACAAAGCCAAAGAAAATAATATCCTAACAAGTTTTCTAACTATCAGGGAGCAGAATAATATAAACACTTAACTGCTAATGGCAAGGATTATAAAATCAATGGAGTATTTCATGGCCTTCAGTGTAATGCATACACAATGGGGTAATGCTTTCTCAACTTTTCAAAATGAACTAAGAATGAAGTTTACACATCGTTTTATAATTAAAGACTTTGAGGAGCAATGCACATTTTAGTGCCCATCTCTCTGTTATGTTAGCGTATTTCCTGATGTGTGTGAAAGACAAATAGTTTTAGTGGTAGTAAATCATCAAGTAACAACAATTTAATGTTATTTGATGGATGAGGTTCCTGAATTAAACAAAGACCCACAATGAATTAAAAAATCATCTAAGAGAAAATCCATTAGCTAATTAGTTAATGTTAGGTAGAAAGAGATGTGACCTAACATTAACTCTCTGCTCAATGTTCTAGGCTTCTTGTAAGTATTTTAGATGTGTTTCTTTACATAATTCTCACAAGTCCAATAAGTGCTGCTTTATTAAATTTGTGGTTGAGGATATTGAGATCAGAGAAATAGAGACAGAGCTATGTTGTATAAATACAACATGAAAGTTGTATTTCCCACCCCTTCATTCGCTCCCACCTTCTCTCTTTGCCCTTCTCTGTCCCTTCTTTCTTCTCTCCTCCCTTCCCTTCCCACCTTGCTGCATTAATTTAACCAACACTCACTGGACATCTATTACATACTGGGTTCTGAGTTAGCTGCTGGAGATTAAGTGGGGGAGGGAAAACCTCCCTGGACTTTTTGAGTGAAAGTGACTCTAAAGTTGAGGAGATGAACATACATCAGTTTGTGTTATCTGTGAATGTAACGTGACACATGGGAGAAGTGCCATGGAAGAAGGAAATGGTTCTGGAGCAGAAAAGAATGTGTGATTAAAGAAAACATCCTTGAAAAATGATACCTTAGCTGATACCTAACAGTTGAACAAATTTACTAGATAAAGGGTAAAAGTTTGAAAACTGGAGGTGGATTCTGGATGACTGAGTGGCAGAAGCAAAGGCCTAATGGCTGAGGAAGTAGAGCATGAACAAGGACCCAGGAGAAAGGCTGTGAGGCTGAAGCATCACAAGAGAGTGGAAAGTAGTGCAAGAAGCTGAACTAGGTGTGAGACCATACTGAGGATCTTTTCTTTTACTGTTTAAAAAAAAATGTGTTACCAGGTTAAGTATTTTATCTTTATTTTAGGAAAAATAAAAAGCAATAATACTTCAGCATTTTGAAAATTTGACTATGGCTGAAGTGAAAATAATATTTAGATAATTCAAGTGGGAGAATAAGGAAGAACAAAATATATCAGTGCTACAAAGAAGAAAAGGACAATTAGTATGGTATGAACAAGAAGGAAGAAATGATCATAGCTATAAGTGGATGGAGGTTGTTGAAAATGAAGGCAAAATCCTTAAAATACTATCTAGATTTTTGTGAACTCCATCTTCTTAGACAGTGAGAGTGGTATAATATATTAGCAGTGCTCTACTCAAAGATGAGTGCAACATACCTATCATTAGTTAGGGTAGGCAATTCTTAGGATTCTCTGTCAGTGTCCCCTGGCAACCCATTTAGTCTCTAAATACCCCGTGGAATGGGAAAGAATACCAGAGAGAAGAATATGAGGGCACAATAGCGGTCAACATGTATTATGGCAGAAAAGTACAAGGTGACTTAAATCGGGAATGAGTGAGTTGATTCCAAACTTGGCTGTTATCCTAACAACTCAAAGGTCTCCAGCAAGCCACTTACTTCATGAATCTATTTTCTCTTTTGCAAAACTAAAAGTTTCCAACTTTGAATATTCTTTATAAGATAAAATGTTTCTTGTAAAAAAAAAAAAGCAAAACTGTAATTCAACTCCCAGGAAGATGGAGCAGATGTGCATTCCTCCCACAAGTACAGCTAAAAACCCTAAACTTTATTTATAAAACAAATATAACAAGACTCTAAAAGGTGGAGAAAGGGAGGAAGACCAGCCAGGGACCTTGGAACCTAAAGACTAATATAACAGTAAGTTTCTTGTGTTTTCCCTTTGCTTCCAATATCCCAGACACCAAGTTTAAAGAGCTAACAACATAACAACACCAATGGGAGCCAAAACACCCTCAAAAAAGCCTCCTCTCTTCAGCCAAAGGACTAGAAAATAAGCAGCCTAGCAGGACAGAAAACATTTAGGAAATAACCACCCCTACAGCCAAACACCTAGGAAAAACATAGGCCCACCTTTCCCTATGTCAGCAAAGTCTGAATGGGAAGCTTAGATTTCCGTCTTTACTGGACATAACAAGACCCAGATCCTTCTGGTGTCAATGGAGACTACTTAGGGGAATTCCTATTTCCACTCTCATCCTGCAGTAATGAGACATCCTTCCCATCCCTCTGGAAGTGGTATTATAGGAGACCTAGTGAAGAGTCTTGACTTAATTTCTTCCCTATTGTGTCTGTGGAGGCCACTAAAGGGCCACAACATGCAAACCTGTCCTTCAAATGTCCATAGAGACAGAATATGGAAACTAATATTCTATCCATACTTACTAATAACAAGGTGGCAACCCCTTGTTCTTGACAGATCAGTGCCAAAGGAAATCACTTAAGACAGATGATTTAAATAATATTTAATCTCTTTATGTAATGTCCAAAACGTCCAGGTTTCAATTGAAAACACTTGTCATATGAAGAACTAGGAGGGTCTCAACCTGAATGAGAGACAATTAAGAGATGATATCTTTGTTGTGCCTGGGTGGTTCCATCAGTTAAGTGTCTGCCTTCAGCTCAAGTCATGATCTCCAAGTCCTGGGATCATGCCCTGTGTGGGGACCCCTGCTCACTGGGGAGTCTGCTTTCTCCCTCTCCCTCGCTATCTGCCCCCACCCCCAGCTCATGCACTCTCTCTCTCAAATAAATAAATAAATAAATTCTTAAAAAAAAAAGAGAGAGAGATACTATCTTCAAGATGACAGATGTTAGAATATCTGGAAAATATTTGTAGGAAGTATCATAAAATTGTTTCAATGATCAATTATAAGTACACTTGAAATAGGAGAAGAAAAAAAGAATCTCAACAAAGAAATAGTTTTGACAAAGAAATGGAAAATAGGGCAAAAAAATAACAGAAATCTTAGAACTGAAAAATGCAATAAATGCCATAAAAACTTAAATGGACAGGTTTAATAAAAGAATGGAAGAGACAGACAAGTAAACTGGAAGATAGAATAATAAAAATTATCTAATCTGAAAAACAGAGAGAAAATAGACTGACTAAAAGTGAACAGAGTTTCAGGGACCGTAAAGTATAACAAAATACTTACCATTTGTGTAACTAGAGTCCTAGAAAGGGGGAAAAAAGACAGGGTTGAAAATGTACTCAAAGAAAAATCACTGAAAATTCTCAGCTTTAGCAAAAGACATAAAGCTAGAGATACTAGAAGCTCAGTCAACTCAAAATAGAAGAAGAAGAAGAAGAAGAAGAAGAAAAGAAAACAAAACAGAACTACATCAAAACACATTATAGGGGTGTCAGGCAGGTGTCTGCCTTGGGCTGGGGTCATGATCCCAGCCCCTCATCTGGCTCCCTGCTCAGCAGGAAGCCTGCTTCTCCCTCTCCCACTCCCTCTGCTTGTGTTCCCTCTCCTGCTGTATCCCTTTCTGTCAAATAAATAAATAAATATCTTTAAAAGACAAAACAAAACTAAACCAAAAAACACAATATAGCCAAACTTCTGAAAATCAAAGACAAAGAAACAAAATTTGAATGTAGTCAGTGAGAAATGACACATTCCCAATAAAGGAATATAAATTTATGTGATAACAGATTTCTCATCAGAAACCATGGAAGTCAAAAGAAAATGGCATAACGTTTTTTCAGTGCCAGGTGCTGGGGGGCAAAAATTAGACTGTCAACCTATATATGCAGCATAAACATACTGTAATAATGGACAGAAATAAGTTCTCAAATGAGGGGAAATTAAAATAATTTGTTGCCAGAAGCAACCCTAAAGAAATGGCTAAAGGAAGCTCTTGAACAGAAAGGAAATAATATGAGGAGAAATCTTGGACTATCAGGAAGGAAGAAAAAACATTGTAAATAAAAATATAAGTACATACGGTAGACTGTCCTTCCTTTGAGTCTTCCAAATTGGGCCTGTGGCTGAAGGAAAAATTGTAATGTTTTCTTATATGGTTCTAAAAGTATGTATATGAGAATTTTAAGGAAAATACATTGCAATTGGGGAAGGGGATAGGGATACATGGGAGTTAATGAAAAAATATTAATCAAATGAATACAGAAATGCTATATTAATACCTAATAAAGTAAACATCAAAGCAAAGAAAATTACAAGAGATGAAGGAGGATGTTATATAATGAAAAAAGGGCCAATTCATGGAGACATTATAGGAATTGTAATTGTGTATGCAACAAAAAACAGAGCTGAAAAATATGTGCATCAACAAGTGATAAAACTGGAAGGAGAAATAGACAAGTCCACAATGATTTTGATGACTTCAACACCCCTCTCTCAACAACCGAGAAGAGAACTAGGCAAAAAAAAAAAAAAAATCAGCAAGAATATATATTATTTTCAAGTGTCCATGAAACATAACCAAAGTAGACTCTGTCTTGTGCATAAAACAAACTGCAACACATTAAAAAGAATTGAAATCATACAGAGTGAATTCACCAACCACAGTGGAATCAAACTGGAAATCAATAATAAAGAAAAAAGAGAAAATCTCCAAACACTTAAAAACAAAAGAATACCTTTTAAAATTGATCAAATAGGAAGACTCAAAGGAAGTTAAAATATATATATATTAAAATAAATGAAATTGAAAACACAACATATCATGCCAAGAATAGACATATAGATCAATAAAATGGACTACAAAACCCAGAAATACCCTACATAAATATGCTCAAGTGATTTTTGACAAACAACAACAAAAATTCAATGGTGATAAGTGTAGCCTTTTTAAAAATGATCCTGGAATAATTGGGCATCCATTAAAAATGAACCTTTATTTAAATCTTACATCTTATATAAAAATTAAATCAAAATGGACCATGGACATACATGTAAGTCATAGAACTACAAACACTTCAGGGAACAACGTCTTCAGGATCTAGAGCTAGGTAATGAGATATTGGACTTGACACCATTTATCAAAATGAAAATCTCTTGCTTTGTGTAAGTCCCTGTTAAGAGAATGAAAAAATGTGCAGACTAGCATACAATATGCATGCATATCTGAGGAAGGACTAATGTCTAGAATAAAGAACTCTCAAAAGTCAACATTAAAAACAATCCAATTAAAAAGGATGCAAAAGACATGGAGAGACATATCACTAAAGAGGATCTATGGGTGGCAAAAAAGGGCATACAATGATTAGCCATTAGGGTATAAAAATTAAAACCACAGACATCATGACACAACTATAACAATGGCAAAACTAAAAAATAATGGCAACACCAGATGCTGGAGAGGATTCAGAGATCAAATGACTCATGATGCTGATGGGAATGTGACATGGTATAATGACTCTGGAAGGCTGTTCGGCAGCATCTTATCCAACTAAACAAGTAACTACCATAAAATCCAACAATTGCATTCCTAAAAATTATTCCTAGGGTAATGTAAACTTATGTTCACACTAAAACCTGTTCAAGAATTTTATACCATCTTTATTTACAGTAGTCCCAAACTGGAAACAACACAGATATCCTTCAATATGTGAAAGGCTAAACACCTTGGGGGTACATCCATACCAGGGAATACTGCTCTATAATAAAAAGCAACAAACTATTAACATAGGCAAGAACCTGAATGACATCAGGAAAACATGCTAAGTAAAAATAAAACAATGCCAAGAAGTTATGTACTATATGATTACATGTATATATCATTCTTAAAATGGCAAAATCATAGAAATGGGGAATAGATAAGTGGTTACCAGAATGTAAGGGGAGGTGGGGATGCTGAGGGCAAGAAGAAAGTGGTATAGATATAAAGGCAACATGAGAGATTCTTGGGATGAGGCAAATGGTCTTTATCTTGATTCTAATGATTTCACCATTAGAATTATGATTTGGTACTATATACCTTTGCAAAGTTGTTGCATTTCCATTGTAAAAACTGGATAAAGGGAAATGGGATATCCCTGTATTATCTTTTGCAACTGCTTATGAATAGACACTTACCTTAAAATAAAGAATTCAATTAAAACAAAAAATTAAATCCATTTATAGGGATCTAAAAATTACCTGTATTTTATTACTAAATAACAAAATAAAATTGAAGAAATACTACACAATGTGATTCCATTTCTGATTAAAAGAAAAAGACAGGAAACATAGGAAATTATGTGTGCATATATTTATATAAGTGGATACCTGCCAGCCTCTAATTATTAACATTGGCTTCTTCAGGGATAGGTTTCTTAGGGAAAGGCCCACTCTCTTTATACATTTCTGTATATTACTATATACATCCATACTTTTGCAATTAGGAAAAATGTGTTAGAGCAATCAAACTTTATATTTCTGGGGAAAAGTCTAGTGGTTATAATGGAAAAAGTAAATGGTGTGTGTGTGTGTGTGTGTGTGTGTGTCTTTCTTTTTGTTTTTGAAATCTCTGTGTGTAAGCAGGTATGGGGACTCACACAGAGGGTGGCCCCCTTCTATTTGTGTCATCCACCTCTGATGTAATAGTTTTGATAAACCGTACCAAGTCCCCTGAATTCTGTGAACCACTGTACTGTATAGAATCTACAGAATCAGGGTATCTTTCCCATTCTAAGACTACTGAACAGATATAAATCTCGGAATTTGTGGGAAGACCAATGGGGTCTCAGGATGAAGATGACATTGAGGATGACCTCACTCATCTTTCTTCCACCAGTATCTGCTAAGAACCCCCTCATATAAGCCCATATAATTTTGTGAAAGGGTCAAGGTCACTCTCATTGGGTGCTGCAGGTCTAGGTCCAGGTTCTTTCTAGGAACACCATATAGCCATCCATCCTGCCAGCATCACTGACCATACGGTACCCACATACACCAAGTTAGTATGTAATGTCTCCTCCAGAGAGAAAATCACATCCAGTTCATAGTTGTCTTCTAGATTCAGGTAAGCCTGCTCTTTAGTGTTTCCCCAGTGAGCCTCATAAATTTAATTACATAACACATTGCTCATTAAAAAAAAAATAAAAACAACTAGGTGTTTAGGACCCCTGGTGTGTGCATGTGTGTGCACGTGTGCATATATATTCCCCTAACATATGCATGTATGTGCTTGTATACATACATAGACATATATGCATGCATATAAGCATTTGTTGTAATGTATATATATACACTTACATATGCATATATATTCTTTATATTCTTAAAATATTTTAGATTCTGGAGGAAATGAAATGAATCCTTTCCATGGCCAAAAATTTTTATTTCTTGTATGCTTTTTTCAAATAAAATCCATTTCATCTATTTTCATTACTTTCTGGAGATGGCCTTGTTGCAAAAGGGAAAGAGATACAAACAAATATACACACAGCAGGAGCAGGGCAATTCTTTCCTGTTCCACACATAATTAAAAACATAATACATTTTCTATCCTGTGGCACTATCAACTTCTCTCTAGTCATATTTAATCCCATGACCTTGAAAGGCTTCAGTCATAATAGAAAAAGAGGAGGAGAGCTGCAGGGTTTGAGATCTTGTGAGTGGAAAGATTCTCCTATTCCATACTGGAGCTCTGAAAGTGAATCAATCTTTTCAGTCTCTGAAGAGGCAGAGGACCCTTGGCTGCCCAAATATGCTCAGAAATGAGTTTCTTTGGCAAGGGCAAAGCCTGGGCCTTTGCAGTTGTGATTGTCAATAAGGCAAAAAGGAAATTTGGGATAAGTGTGTTGGAGAATGGTTAAAAATCTTGGAAAAATAGAAAGGAAAACATGTCCCTTAGCCCTAATGGTTCTGTGTGAACCAGTACATTTGTTGGGAATGTTTATAAGGTATTGTGCAATTTCAGCTTTTGGCGGAAACCTATTCAAATGTTTTTCCATTAAAGCAAACACTTTTTTTTCTCTATTCTCTTGGGCATTTTATTTTATTTTTAATTATTTTTTATTAACATATAATGTATTATTTGTTTCAGGGATACAGGTTTGTGCATCAGTCTTACACATTTCACAGCACTCACCATAACACATACCCTCCCCAATGTCCATGACCGAGCCACCTTATCCCTCTCACCCCCTCCTTTTTAATGTTGAGAAAAGAAAAGAGGGAGAAAAAAATCACTCCTAAGTCTACCTTCCAAAAACAATATGCTATTAATATTTAAGCCTATTTTCTTTCCATATTTCTCAGTGTATATTTTCTACAGAATGATGATCACCTATCTCACATACCCTAGCTTACGACCAGTTTCCTCCATTTCCTCTGTTTTATCACAGGCTTTTGTAATGGTAGAGTTCATGGGGCTAAGGAACTTGAGTTTGAATCTGGGTTTTAATCATACACTTTGTGCCTGACCTTGAACAAAATTTTAACTAACTGAAACTTCAGTTTCTTCATTTCATGATGATAGCATGAATAATGCATTCTCTATAAGATTATTGGAATCAGCAAATGATAAATACCTATAATATGCTAAACACAATTCCTGGCACATAGCGGGTAGTAAAAGTTAGTTAAAATAATAACATATGTTGATATATGTATTCTGGTTCATTCTATGACTGTGTAACACTTTAGTTAAGCAAATCATATAAAATCTTTTCCCTTAAAAATGATCATTAAAATGTTATGTATCTGGGAGGAAGAGCCAGAAAAAAAAGAAAGAAAGATGTTATGTATCACTTCCCTTGTATTTGCGATTATTTCTTTAGGATAGTTTCCCTAAAGTGGGATTGCTGTTTCAGCAGTCATTCTATTTTTAATGTATCTTAATAAATGAAAATTTTTCTTTCTTGAGTTCATTAACCAGTACCTTACATCAAAACATATAAGCATATTTCACAAATGCACTCAGGTAGACTGAATATTTATTTCTCTAAAATCAATATCTCTTCATCACTGAAAATGAGGTCATTGTTTTTATTACTCATTCAATATTTCATAATTTTATTTGTTACTTGATGTCATCAAATCCCATATGCATTTTTAAATTATTCTTGTTCAAGTGCTGTCCTCTTATTATCAAATGTAGGTATCAATAACCAGTTTACACTCACACGTTCTAGTACTAAGAAGTACTATTTGACCAGTACTTCATGGACTTTTTAAATTTCTTCCAGAAATTTGAAATATTAGAAAGATTAAATGTAGACATATCCATTCTTGTTTAGGTATATTATTTATGCTTGCATTGGGCAGGCAAATGTGTTTATAAACAGAATCATAAATTGTTAATTTTACTTAACAAATAATTGTTTATTTACCAAATAATTTACCAAATAATAAAACCTGTCCAAGTTCCATACCTGAATTATGGTATTAGCAAATTAATGTGGGGAGGGGATTCTCAAAATGCTTACTTAAATTTTAAAGGCAGAAGATTCCAATTTTTTATGCTATTTGTTTTACTTTTTAAATTCTTATGATGTTACCATTCTGTTTTCTATCTCTGTGAATTTGTTTATGCCATTTTTTCTGCCTGAACCATCCTTCCAACAAAATCCTGCTCACCTTCCAAAACACAAATCCAACATCTCCTTCCCTGTGCAGGTTCCTGTGAGCTTCTCCAAGCAGAGTCAAGAGCCACACCCAATTCTATCACCATATGTATACCTAGAACAGCATTTGCCCAGTTTGAATTATTGAATATCAATTGTCATTCCCTCTGTTATACTGAGACAGTTTTGAAGGCAAGAATTGCCTCATTAATCTAAGTTATCCTAAGATATCAAATGAATGCTTGGCTTTGAAAATGTGTCTTGTAAATCTTTATGTAGCTTCAGTTAGAGTTAGGAGGACTGTATCAGTCTCTCCAAGCATTTGGCGATAAATGGAGTCCAGTCTCTCTAGTTCAGTATTTCTTCATTATATTTCCTAAGATTAGCTTTACATTCCTAAGACTAGTGGTCACAGTTCTGTCCCCTTCTAGAGCCATCTAAGGCAAACCAGCATGTTCTCATGCTATTGGTGATCACTGTTGTGTAGATTTGTGTCATTTTTCCTTTTGTCTAATGGTGGTTATTAAGTACAACCAAGTAACATGGAGATTTTTTACTATTCAGGGGTGGATGCTAGTAGATAATCTGAGAGACCAAAGGAAGACAGCAATATCAGATCTCTGCTGCTAAACTAACGTCAAAGTATTGGCAATATCAATGCTTCCATGTTTTCTGATAACACTCTTGCCAACTGCCATATGATGTCAATTGTCTCATCATGATGAGAAGGTTGGGTGAAGGTGTAGAAGCCGGGTGAGATGCAAGAGTATCACATAATGTTGCAGTTGGAAAACAATTTTTAAATTATGCTGGCCTATTTACTTTTTTAGTTAGGTTTAATGCAACCATGAAGTTTCCATGATTCCACTGGAAATTATGTGGCTAGTTAAAACCCTGTTTAATGAAAACCTAGAATTTTCTCTTTTACTTTATACTACACAGATCCCCAGGTGTCATGACTATGCAAAGATTATTCTGAGAAAGGTAACAGTTTGTTGAATGAGTGAATGAATGAATGATCCAGTAAATTATGGCACTGCCAAAAATAGTAATTAACTGTGCATAATATGATGTAATTTTATTTCTACCTCTCTCATTATACTTATGCATTTAGGATGGCATTTCTATTTCAGAGCAAGTACTCAATGAATGTTTTTATCTAAATAATGAAATCCTTTAGAACACTATTTGCACATTTTAAAAATCTTTTTTTCCGTTAGAAGGAAGTCTCCATGAAGCCAGAAATCTATTTTTTAGCTTCCATTTCTGGGGAAGCATCCATTAAAGAACAGACACACAGTGGGGGGTCAGTTACTTATTGAGTGAGTAGACACTTAGATTCAAAAAGAAAAGTGGACTCTGGACATAGGACAACAATGGATTCATCAGTGTAACAGTCATGCTTGATTTACTTGCTCAGCTGTGCTAATGGCTGCCTGCTTGACACATTACCAATCAGATTGATGGTGCAACCATCTAAATTTGCACTTAAGACACCAAAAGGACCAGACTGATTATTCAGTGGTCTTTTGTAAGCTAAATTTGCAGAACAGAGTCATTAAGCCATTGTTTAGCAATTTATTTTATTTATTTATTTGAGATTGTTTCTTTTTTTATGATATGGGATAAATTTTTGATTAAGATTCATTTTGATCTAAAAGTGTAAATTAAAGAATTATTGATTAGATCAGTCAGGGTTCAGCCAAAGAAGCAGAACCACTAAAGCAGGTATCTGAAGAAAAGATGTCAAGCAAACTCACACTCACAGTCACCGACTAATGCTGTTATCCACAAACAATAAGGAAGGAATATTGTGGGCAAGACTAGAACCCCATAAGCATGGAAAAATCTGCCAAACATAGGTGGGATCTCTTCTGTCTCACAGGGAAACCATAGCCTTGCTTTGGCAACTTCCAACTGATTTAGTCAGTCCCACCCGATTATTAAGGATAATTATCACTACTTAACATTAACTGTCTGCAAAATCCATTCACAATAACACCTAGATTAGTGCTTGATTAAATAACCAGAGAATGTGGCCAAGACAGATTGACATATCAAAAAAGCCATCATATCTTTCTCTGCCAGCCCTGAAACTTCCCTCCCAGACACATTGCAGGGCTGGGGACACAAGGAAGGGGATCCTGTCACCAAAAACATCCATCTAACAAAGTGTTCCCCATTCCCCATAGCAGGATGATCCCATCAAAATAGTCTCCTTGCCTGGGGAGTGTTATTTGTTCCTGCAGATTAGAGATTTCTTTTCCCCACTTAGAGGAACTAGACAGCTTAGCTCAAGGAGGCTCCTTTTATCCCTTAAAGCAGGAGTCCTCCGCTGCCAGCGTTGATCAGTGAGAGTCCCAGGGTGATGAGATGGACAAACTTAACATAAAATTTATATAGAAATGTGTAAGCCCTAATACAGCTCAAATTATTTAAAAAAAAGTGGGAGGAAACACTAGTTGATATCAATGTTATATAGTTACATAGTTAGTAATAGTGTGTTATTAGTAGAGGGACAGATACAAAGATCAATGGAACAGAATTAACTTGTACATATATACTCAACTAATTTTTGGTAAAGATGCAAAAGCAATTCAATGGAGGAAATACAGCCTTTTCAATAAATGGTGCTGGAACGGTTGGACATACATACTCAAAAAAAGCGATCATTTATCTAAATCTCATAACATGGGCAAAATATAAATCAAAATAAATCACAGATTTAAATATAAAACATCATAAAATTCTTAGAAAAGACATAAAAGAATATATTTGAAATCTATGCCAGGTAAAGAGCTAATACCACAAGTATGATCCCAAAAGGATACATCAATAAATTAGACTTTATCAAAATTTAAAAGTGTTTGCTCTCTGCCTTTTTTAAAAAGAAAAAAATGTAACTGAAAACAGATAAAATATTTGTTAGCCTCATATCTGACAAAAGACTCATCTATAATAAAGAACACAACAGTTAACAGTAAAAGCAAACAATTCAATTAGACAATGAACAAAAGACATGAAGAGCTGATCCCCCCAAAACTATACCCAATTGACAAAAAAGCACAAGAAACAATGTGCAACTTCATTAGGCATCAGGAAATGCAAATTAAAACCATGATGAGATATCATTACACAAAAAAATGTTTAAAAAATATTGAAGACACCAAATGTATGTAGAGCATTCAGAGAAACTATACCAGTCATATACTACTGGTGGGAATGTAACACAGTACAGTCACTATGGAAAACACTTTGGTCTACGTACCATAATCTAAACCTGCAACTACCACATTATAGTTACAGTTCACTCATTATAGCCCCAAACCAAAAACAACCTCAAAGTCCTTCAACATGAATGGTTAAACAAGCTCATATATCCATAATACTGAATGCTATTCTAAAATAAAACAATAGGAGTTGGGTGGCTCAGTCATTAAGCATCTGCCTTTGGCTCAGGTCATGATCCCAGGATCCTGGAATCCAGCCCAGCATTGGGCTCCCTGCTCAGCTGGAAGTCTGCTTCTCCCCCTGCCCCCACTCCCTCTGCTTGTGTTCTCTCTCCTGCTGTCTCTCTCTCTGTCAAATAAATAAATAAAATTTAAAAAAAATAAAATACATAAAATAAAACAGTAAACTATTCATATGTAAGACAACTTGGATGAATCTCCAGGTCATTATGCGGAGTGAGAATAAGCCAATCCTAAGTGGTTATATTTTATATAAGTCCACTTATATAACATTCTTGAAATGACAAACCTTAGATAGGAACAAGTTAGTGGCCAGCAGAGGTCAGGGAAATAGGTGGGAGTGACTGCAGTAAATTTTCTCAAAATAAATTTTCTAAATTTTCTCAAAATAAAAAGTTTAACAAAAAGACAATCACAGTAATCAAATATTTTCATTTATTCTGCTAAGCTTTAACTTCTTGAGATACAAAATGATATGAGAGTGATTATAAACTTTTGTTCACAGTATTGGTTCCAATATTATAAGGCACATATTTTGATTCACCAACATTTATTACGCCAATAAATATTCTGTATTTATATATATCGTCACTCCTTTGATCTTCCTAGAAACCCTGGGACTTAAGTAATACGTTCTTCATGTTAAAAGTGAGAATAATATATTCTCTGTGTTAAGGAAAAAAGAAACAGACGGGAAGGAATTAGATGAAGTCATGCATCTAATTACCATCACAGATAAAAAACCTACATCTTGTGTTTTTATTTTCTTTTTTTTTAATTTAATTTTTTCAGTGTTCCAGCATTCACTGTTTATGCACCACACTCAGTATTCCATGCAATACATGTCCTCCATAATACCCACCACCAGGCTCACCCAATGCCCCACTGCCCTCCCCTCCACAACCCTCAGTTTGTTTCTCCAAGTCCACAGTCTTGTGTTTTAATGGTGGGTCTAGAGTTTCCTAACCATGGAAATGACCTCGTATTGGGGGAAAGAGTGAAAGGAAAAAAAAAAAAAAGAGGAAGGAAGGAAGGGAGAAAAAGGTCTTACATTGCATTTTAGAGATCAATATTTTTTTCCTACTAAAATTTTCAGTGATGTTATAAAGGAAATAGACATTATGTTCCTTGACCTGATATTTGGGGGGAAAAGGTGGTTATAACCAAGCAAGCAAACAAACAAACAAAAACTATTAGTTTATGAACAAAATTCCTTATTTCCACAATTTGATTCACTAAACTTCTATGCCACAGTATTCATTAGAGACATGCTGAGTATCCAGTAGTACTCTATTCTCTGGGGATGTGAAAAGAAAAGAACAAAGACTTGTTTTCATGAAAGTCAAACTTTTAGGAACTATAAACATGCAGTCCTACACAATAGACTATACAGGTACCAGTAGCCCATAACAATGACCAAGCCTAAAAGTCGTATTCAAAGATACATCTGCAAGAATATTGAACATTCAGCTGTCTTCCTTATTGGCCAAGCTAGCTTGAAACTAGAGAAAATATTGACAAATTGGCTGAACTCCCTTGATATTTTATAGTCAGGAAGTGAGAATGGAAATGTAAAACTAGTCATGAAGAAAAGTCTAGCATCACTTAATTCTAAGGGCTATAGTGTTAATGGATATGTTGGTCATCATGCTTAAATCTTTGAGAACAAAGAGAAGTTATATTGCTGTTCAATTTCAGCTGTAAAAAGTAAAAATTTTCCAAGGTCCTGGTTTTTTTTTTTTGAGAATGTGGGTTTGTAGGTCCCTGTTAATTAAACACATCTTAGGAAATCTTGCCTGTGAAAGCAGGACATATTAAGGTAACATGAATTTATTCAAGAAGCCATAGGAATGAGGCAACCCACAGATTGATTTCAAGTGAAATTGATTTGTTTTATATCCTTAAAAATACCCAAAACTAAGAAAGCCGAGGTACGTAAGAGGGATAATGCATTCAGATTCTCAAGAAACAAAGTGGAATTAGATTGTTGAAAATAAGTAACTCAAACTCCCAGAAGACACTTTATGAAATATGCAAATAAATCCCCATTCCATATGTGATATGAATAAGGAGACAGTATGTTTTGTTGTTGTTGTTGTTGTTGTTGTTCTTAATGATATTTGAGTCAGGACACACACATATACACACATACATTTGTTGTCTAGACAGCAAAAGTCTTAGAATGTAAGGCATGGAGAAAATTGGAACATACATGGGTAGAGATGAATGTAGAGATATTTTGGAAGGATGAACCAAGATAAGCATGTTTTAAATGGAGAAAACAGAAACAATGGAAAGTGAACCCTGAGTAGAGAAGGACATTTAGATTGGGGAAAAGTGAAAAATATACTTGGTTCTAAAAACTGTGTGTGGTACATAAACATGAATTTTGGAACACTGAAAAAAAATAAATTAATAAACAGTAAAGATTAGGGAGGATTATTTGACAAAATATTTGCCAAACTGGAATATGAGATAATTATTATTATATGGAAAACTGGAATATGAGATAATTATAATTATTAAACTGAATTCATGATACTGGAATCCTTAACAATTAATTTACTTAAATATATTACATTTTGGGTGACAGGTAAAGGAACTGAAATATCTCACGTTGAAGTAGAAATAGCTCTGGGCTAGTAATCCACAGATATTGTATTTTAGTCCCCTCCATCCCTTTCCAGTGATTGAACATTGCAAAATCACATAACCTATTTAAATTAGGGGTCATTTTCTGAGCCAAATTAAGGAATTGGAGAGGTTTTAGAAAATTTGCTCCACTTTAAATAATCTGTTGAATCACACTACTGAGTTAATACAATCCCGTTTCAGTCTGCTTTCTGGGCTTCCACATGCTTCATCTACCCCTATATGTTAGTTTCCTTCATTTTGCCCTATGTACTCCTCCCATCCCATGCTTCCTATGAGTAGTCCCCCCCTCCACCATTTTCATGCTTTAAATTAGCTCTACATATCGTATATTTCAAGGCTGTATCTTTAAGGTGAATCTCTTCCAGCCACCCAAGAACATTTCTCTTTGGATATTTAATCCTTAATATTATATATCTAACTACTAATTAACTCCCTCTACCAACCACAGAGGTAAAGCTTTGGATTTCTTTACTTTCAATTTATAGATGAATGCCTGGAATATGATAGATACCCAATAAATGTTTAATTAAGTGGAATGTATACTCATAATAAAATACCAGATTTTATTATGAGTATAGAATGAAAATATTAACAAACGTATCCATATCTCAATTACATCATATTTCTGTATTATGACACACTCTTCTACTGAAGCTAAGATCAAAGATGGCATATTTCTCCCAGAACCTAAAGTTAAGCAGAATGGAAGTGTAATGCTATATTCTGACCCAAGGAGTATTCTTGTATTCTCAAGGGTGTTAAAGATGTCTGGTTTTCTATTATCTCTCTTTTGTTTGAGCAGTATTTTCAGCATCAGAAAATCTCATTGGATATAACTTTATCACTATCTCTACCATAATATTTTACAATGAACATCAAGAAGACACTTAAAACAACCAACAATAATTCAGTGCTTTATTACCTAAGGAGAATGTATTGCTAAGGTAACTCTCCCATGTATGCTAATTAAGAGTGAATTTTCTGGATTCCCAGTAGAATTTCATACAATTACAAATTCATTCAGCTCAATCAGTTTTTAAGCCTCTTCCAATTTATACTAACAGATTTATAGGTGACAGAATTAAAAAAAATTCCAAATCACAGTTGTCTTAGAAATCGACCAAAGTTGTATTTTCTATCCAGATACAATATTAAATGGCTTCCAAGTTAGAGTCTTTATAACTCATTATTTCTGCATCTGGGTCACCTTTCAAACCTAACATCATAACATATTCTTCCTTCCTTCAAACATTATAATAAGACTTTTTAGAATATGACAAATATTTGCACAGTGTTTTAGGAGAGACTTTGTGCTCAATGACTTACGTGTCTTGCCCCCTTACTTCCACTGAAGCCTGTAGATAGACAATATTTATCTCCACTTCAAAGATGAAACCTGAGCTCATGGTAGAAGGTAAAATAATTAGCATTTGATGGGTGCCTAGCTGGCTCAGTAGGTTAAGCATCTGCCTTTGGCTCAGGTTATGATCTCAGGGTAATGGATGGAGCCCTGCATGGGATTCTCTGCTCAACAGGGAGCCTGCTTTTCTTTCTCTCTCTCTCTCTCCCCCCTGACTTCTGCCCTTCCCTGTTCATGCTCTCTCTGTCCCTCCCTCAAATAAATAAGTAAAATCTTAAAAAAAAAATCAGCATTTGAACCCGGCCATTTTGACTAAAAAACAAAGCTCTTTTCATTGCACGGACACCCCTCTACATGTAAACACACATGCAAAAAATAAAATAAAATAAAATCATCAATTACACATCCACAAATACTTTTCCTTTAAAAATGTTATACTGGGGGCGCCTGGGTGGCTCAGTGGGTTAAGCCTCTGCCTTCAGCTCAGGTCATGATCTCAGGGTCCTGGGATAGAGTCCCGCATTAGGCTCTCTGCTGGGCAGGGAGCCTGCTTCCTCCTCTCTTTCTCTCTCTGCCTGCCTCTCTGCCTACTTGTGATCTCTCTCCATCAAATTAATAAAATCTTAAAAAAAAATGTTATACTGGGAAGATGAAATTATCCAAACATTTGTAGGCACCCTTTTTAAAGGATGGTAGAAACAATATGCCAACTGAGGAATTAGAAACACAAACGGAAGCAGTCATTACTCCATAACTATATTTCAGTTTTTACAAAATATGTTTCATCAACTTTGATAACTGATCTTTTTCTCCAGTCTTAGTTCTAAATGTCATCTATTTGCAAAGTCAGATTCTTCCACAATGTTGATTCATTTAAGCAGGCAAGCTGTTGATTCTGAATGCAATTGTAAAGAGAAAGTCCAAAAACATTTTGAAGTGCTTTGAAATACATAGATAATCTCTTATGTTATTTTTAAAATCTATACTGAAAATATTACAATATTCAATGTATTCAGGAAAATAGAAAACCATAACATATCATATATCAGCGCGTAACTTCAGTATGACAATTATATTTGAGTCAGGAAATTTGTCTTTGTATCTCAGTTCTGTTACCTACTTGTAATAAATTGTGAGACTGAGGAAAGAACCAAAGATTTCCTTCTAGCCCCCTTCTTCCCCCTAATTTCTAACATGCATAAAATAAGTATAATGTTAGCCTTATGGGTTAGTGTAGGGTTAGTGTGAATATATGTGAATATTATTTGGATATTCTATACCAGGATATTGTGTATGCATTCCTATATTCTGTCTGGCTGCATTAGTAATATGCACCCTTTTATGTTGGGAGCTACTGATTTTCAGATACATATGCTATGAAATTTTGTTTAAAAAGCATTAGGATGGATAGATGTGAAAAGGGGGGTCGTTTTGTTTACAGTCTCACCAGGCTTTTAAGAGCAATTCCCAAATTGCTTCTCGGCTTCGACTTGTTGTCATGCACTCAAATAACAAAATCTTGTCCTAGAATGCCCTGGCCCTGCGGAAGTTATGATCACCACACCTGTGGATTTATGTGCTACCTCAGGCTCCTAAAGTTTACCCACACTGAATAAATTCCTATTTAAGCTCCACATATTCCTTTAAGATGATTCATGATGCAATGCATCTAATATAAGTAAGCATGAAAATGGAGAATTTAAGTGACTTACAGTAAGGCTTGTGTTTGGTTTCATTCAAAACTAGAATTCAGGTCCACAGAATATTGGTTATGGGTACCCTCTCCTTCCTGCCCCATAAAATGGGCAGTGCTTAAATTGCTGTAAGATGAATGAGGAAGACATTACCTTTCTGAATCATGTCTCAGACCATTTGGGGTGACACTAAACACATTCTCATTTCCCATTGATAGCAATTAGAGCAGGTATTCTTTTTTTAAGATTTATTTATTTTGGAAAGAGAGCATGTGAGCAGGTGGAGAGGCACAGGGAGAGAGAGAATCTCAAGCAGATTCCCCACTGAGTGCAAGCCAGAGGTAGGTCTTAATTTCAGAACCCCAAGATCATGACCTAAGCTGAAATCAAGAGTTGGATGCTTAATTGACTGAACCACCTAGGCTCCCCTTTGGTAGGAATTTTTTACTCTTTTATGACTCCTTTTAAAATGGACTTAATTCAGTGTGTACTTTATAATGAACTCAGTCCATTATTTGAATGGCTAATATTCATTTGAAATAAACCACTAATTTAAAGTGAAACATTTATCTTTGTACATTATGTCTAGCTGTTATCACCTTTTCCATGTGTGACTTTGACAATATAAATAAACTGGTGAGATAGGTATTATTTTCTCTAATATGTTACCTAGATGAGTAAACATAGGCTCAGGAAATTTGAGTACTTAGCCACAAAAATAACAAATGGCAGACCTTGCATTTGAATGTAAATGAATCTGGCACTTTTTTTGGGGGGAGGGCTGTTTTTTCTGACACCATGAGACCATGTCACTCACCTTCAATCATGAAATATGGACGGCAACCCAGATTCTTATGATTTACCTTTTGGTTTTCCTTATCGTGAGGTTTAATTTCCTTTCTCCTTTGTACCACTCAGCTCGTTATCCCAAATAAATCAAAACTATGTGCTATACTAGATTTTTTCATCTATTTGACCACCCCTCCTATATACATTTCCCGATCATTCATTATAAGCCAGGCACAAAGTTAGACACTAGAGATGAAGGGAAAGATACCGATTTTTTTTTGTCTATAACAATTTTATTTTTTTAAATTTTTTAATTTTTTATTAACATATAATGTATTATTACCCCCAGGGGTACAGGTCTGTGAATTGCCAGGTTTACACATTTCACAGCACTCACCATAGCACATATCCTTCCCAGTGGAAAGATACCTATTTTTTTTTTTTTTTTTTTTTAGAGGGAGAGAGAGCGAGCACAGGCAGACAGAGTGGCAGGCGGAGGCAGAGGGAGAAGCAGGCTCTCTGCTGAGCAAGGAGCCCGATGTGGGGCTCGATCCCAGGATGCTGGGATCATGACCTGAGCCGAAGGCAGCTGCTTAACCAACTGAGCCACCCAGGTGTCCCAAGATACCTATTTTTAAAGACTTAACAGTTGAGAAAAGTACAGGCAAGTGAATCACGTATAAATCACTGTGATATCAGCTGTGATAGAAGTAAGCACATGGGACTGTGAGGATACATAAAAGATAAAAAGAAATAATCTCAATATCAGTGTAGACATGGCCTTATTATTGTTCAACACACAAACTGAATCAAGAAAACAGACCACAGTGTACCTCATGAAAGTATCATCTAATTTGGAATACTTTACACTTAAATTCTAAGTCATCAACTAGAAAACTAACAACCTAAGATTTTCCTGAAAATGAAGATCAAGGAAAAGGTGATGTTACTTACTCTATAACTTGAAAGAAGAAAGACTTCATATTGTATATATGTATGGATGTGGACTGGAATGCAAGGGAAGAGAATAAAAACATGTGCACAAATATTTGTGCCAGATTCCATTGCTTATACAAGTTGCTTTAAACAAATCATTCAGAAAAAAGTCCCAACCAAAAAAAAATTTCCTTTAATTCTGTCCTCAATGCACTTTCTTTGCGTAATCATATTCTTTTGACTATAAGATACATATTTATTCCTCTCAATCTTTTTTCTTATGCTTTAAGTTCAACTTGGAAACCTTCCTCTATATGTATCTAAATTTCATTGGTCCACAAAGGTCTAGTTTAACATTTAACTAGTATTTATTGGGTGATCAGATAATGTTCCAAGTGCTGCCCTCAACTGTCGTATTAGAGGGATGAGCAAGACAGCTTGGTCTTGGTCCTAACAAAACTTTTTCTTTGTGGTTGCTTTAAACATCGTGTTGCTTATTATCCACTTGCCTGACTCTGTGAAAATTGCCATGAAGAAAATTGGAGTGCAATATACTATTAAGTGATAGGTATAAATGCCTTTAAAAAGTAATATTTGAACAGCGCTATGAAGAATAAATTGAAATTAACTTGGTTAAAAAGTATGTGATAAGATCCTAGGGCAAAGAGTTCATTGGAGGAACCCATAGGAAGCTACTGCTGTTGGATTGTGACTGTGGCTGACTCAAATTATAACTGGTGAGAAGGTATGGGCCAGATTGGCATGGTCTTATAGACCAAGGTTAGGTAGGGCACGAAGGGTCCTTACTCTAATGAAATTTAATTTATTAATTATTTTAAAGCACATTTATAATTGCATTTTATACAAATATATTGTTTATGGAGATAAATGTGAATTAATAGGTACATAGGCTGATGTTGGGATAAAAAGCTAGGGGAATATTTCTATACTACAAAAGAGTAAATATTTGTACTAAGATGTGACATCAGAAAAGGAGAAAAATAGAATTGAGATATATTACAAGGCAAAATCGACATTCAGTATTCATTAATTGGATATGATGATTAAGAAAAGAAAAATAAGGAGAACCATAGCCTCACTGTTTGCTTGCAAGACTGATTAATGGAATGCCAATGAAAAAGAGAACATGGAGTTAGGGATAAAGATCATAATAAGCTCAATATTTTTTTTATTTTTAAGATTTTATTTTTAAAGGAATATTACATTTTACAGCATAATTGAGGGCAAGTACAGAGATTTCCCATGTATCTCTTCCTCCACATGTCCATAACCTCCCCTGCTATCAATATCACCAGAGTGATACATTAGTTACAACCGACAAACTTATATTAACTCTTCATAATTATTCAGTCTATAGTTTAAATTGTTCACACTTGAAGTTGTACATTCCATGAGTTTGGACAAATATAATATATGTGTCCACCAATATGGCATCATACAGAGTATTTTCTCTGCCCTACAAATCCTCTGCGTTTCACCTATTCATCCAAACTTCTATTCTCAACCTCTGGCATTTATGATCCTTTTACCATAATTAAAAGTTTTCCAGAATGTTCTATAGTTGAATCATACAGTATGTAGGGTTTTTTGTTTTGTTGATATTGTTTTGTATGTTTGTTTGTTTGTTTGTTTTTTAAAGACTTTATTTATTTACTTGACAGACAGAGATCACAAGTAGGCAGAGAGGCAGGCAGAAAGAGAGGAGGAAGCAGGCTTCCTGCTGAGCAGAGAGCCCAATGCAGGGCTCCATCCCAGGACCTTGAGACCATGACCTGAGCCGAAGGCAGAGGCTTCAACCCACTGAGCCACCCAGGCGCCCCTTGTTTGTTTGTTTTAGCTTGGTTTCTTTCATTTAAGGTTCTTCCATGTCTTTTCACATAAGTTCAGTTTTGAATATATAGAGATTGGTTACCTATGAAAATTCCAGGTAAAGGCATTAAATAGGATTTTAAAGTCTGGAACAGAGAGGAAAGATCTAACATAAGGATATAAATGAGGGAATTTGTAAGATGGAAATTAGAATCATAAGGATGGATCATGATACCGTTAGTGAATATGGTAGGAAGAAAGGAAGAGTTGAGCTAAACATCTTGAGAAGTGCTTATATATTTATCAATCCAGTAGGGGAGAATAAGTTGACAAATAAAATGAATTAGTTATAATTTGGTCCAAACTGGATTACTTAAAATGAACATTAAACATCTATGCTGCCACTTGTATTTGACCTTGCTCAACATGATTAGTAATAGAGAGTTGTGTTTTCCTTCATACACAAGCATAACTGCCTCTCACAACTTTCTGGAATTCACCATTGTATTACCAAAATACAATATTTGAATATATATAAAATCCACATTAGTTAACATATTAGTAAATATATTATTCACAATAACGGAAACTATGTTTTCTGCCTGAGGAGCTCCCAGAGAAACAAAGTAGAATAAGATATGATCTCAGGGAAGCATACCCCTAGTAGTTACTTGACCAGAATCTTGACCCCTCTTTCCCTTCCTCTGATTTAGGGAGGAAACAAAATTCTCACTGTCAGAGAAGGGAATTACAAGTTTATTAAAGGGAAAAGTAAAAAACTAATCCTGTGGTGTTGGATTGCAATTAAAGATATCAGTATGCACTCAGGGTATTTAAGATAGATGATAGATAACTAATGATAGGTGATAGATAGATGATAATAGATTATAGATGATGATAGATAGATAGATAGATAATAGGTAGGTAATTTCCTAGCTCTGTAAACTTAGAGGATCATCCTTATAGCAATGAATACACCTAGCATCCAAATTTTAATTCCTTAATATCATTCTCTACTAATAGGAACCAGAGCTTTGATCAATAAATTGCTGGTTCCAGGATGAGTCAGGAAAATTAAGAATTGCTTAACGAATGATGGAAACTTACAAGAAGAACTTTACAATCAATTTAGGGTCTTTAAAGGGCTCTAACTGGTCAAATATAAGATAAAATGATCATCAAAAATATAACAGTAATGAATTATAAGCAATTGAATAAAATAGGAAACCATGAGTCTACTGATAAACATACAAATATACGTAAATACCTAATATAATAATACTATTCCTTTCAGGAAAAAGGAAATTACTAGGTGTAGAAGGTATAATGGAATTAGAAAATCATCAGTTGACTACAATCATAACAGTAATTGTTTGAGTCAAAAATCAAAGAATTATTCTAATGGGTCAAAGTTTGAGGAGTAACAAGATATTTTCAAAGTCTGTCCCCATAAGATATTTATTAGTTACAAATGGAAAATAAAAGTCTCAGCATTGAGGAACCTGATAGACACTGCCCAAACCAAGTTATTAAGCCAACATTACATGCCTCCTGATACAATGCACTGAAAAAGACACATTATCACTTCTCTAATATCTTTGCCAAAAAGAATCTAATTTTGATTATATCATAAGGAAACAATAAAACTCTTAAAACAAGGGACATTCTATAAATAACTTGCTTGTATTTTTAAAAAATATCAAATAAATTAAATATAAAGAATGACTCCAGGACTGTTCTAGATTAAAGAAAAATAAAAAGACATGAAAACTAAGTGCAACACAAATCAGGATTTAATTTTGTTATAAAGGTCATTAGTTAGACAACTAGCAACACTGTGATAGTCTCTCTCTATAATAGTATTATATCAATATTAATTTTGGATTTTTATAATTTTATTCCAGTTAGATTAAGTTTCTATTTTAGAAAACACAAATTAAAATATTTAGCGATTAAGAGAAATAAATGTGTGCAGAAAAATTATGCACATACATATGGAGAGAAGAGAAATAGAGTATGCTGTTAGAATGTTGGGACATCTGCATGCTACTTTCTTGCAAGTCTAAAATTATATCAAAATGAAAGTTAAAAGAAAAAATACATGATGTATGTTTTTATGACTTTATAATTCATGCTCATTGTAAGAAACTTCAAATTAAAAAAATGTAAAAGAAAAATAATCACCTATTATCTCACCAACATATATTAATTATTAACACTTTAGTAATTACAATCCAGTTTTATATTTTTCATAAAAACACATACACAAATTCATGCAAAATTTCAATACTGAATTTTCATTTAACAATGAAAAAATCTTCTGTCCACGTTGTTAAATATTCTTACACATTTTAATGAATGTATATATTTCAGATGTACTATGATACACTGAATAATCCTTCTCTTCAGTATTTAGATTATTCTCATTTTTGCTATTATATATAACACCATGATGAAAACATAATTATTGATAAAGTTTTGTATGTATTCATTATTTCCCTGGAATTAGATTTTAAGGGAGGAATTCTATATAAGTATTTTTACTTCCCCGAACGTTATAAGCCACATTTTCACTGTCAATTTACTGTTTCTCTGTTTTCAGGGTCTTCATCATGTTTCTCTTCCCACCCTTTCAGCAAATATTTATACCTTCAAAGCACAGAGGAAATAAATATATCTTCCATTTTTTTAAATTTATTTATTTGTCAGAGAGAGAGGGAGAGAGAGAGCACAGGCACAGGCAGACAGAGTGGCAGGCAGAGGCAGAGGGAGAAGCAGGCTCCCTGCTGAGCAAGGAGCCTAATGTGGGACTCGATCCCAGGACGCTGGGATCATGACCTGAGCCAAAGGCAGCCGCTTAACCAACTGAGCCACCCAGGTGTCCCTATCTTCCATTTTTTAATGACTAACCTACTGATAGATTCATGCTTTGCTGCTTGTCCTTTTTTCTTCTGGTTACAATGGAAGAGTTTCCCTTTCTTATATCCAAGATCAATTCCTCCACAAGGCCTTTGAGTATCATAACTTCCTGTCTTCTCAAAAAACTAAAATACTGACTGTCCCTTCTGTGTTCTTTGCATTCACTTTAAATATTTGATATTTAAACTTACTTAGTTCTCTAAGTGACAAACAGAATTCCCTTTAAGGTCAAAATTCATTTAATATTGTCTATACAATCTCTCTTTTATCACATTTCATTTCTCAACCTACTCCAATTTGTTTTTGTCCAAATTATAAGGTAATAATAGCTTTTCCAAAGATCACCAGCTGCCCAGTTTGTCATAAATCTAATGCATATTTTTTTATATTTCCATCTCACTTGCTTTTTTAATAGCTTTCAACATTATTGAGCACAAATTCCTGCATTTTTACTCTTTAGTTCCTTACCAGACAATTCCTCCTGAACTTGTAATTTTAATTATTATCCACATACAGAGAATTTCCAAATACTTTTTCAGCTTTAATTTCTCCATTGATAAATACATTTTGTATTTACAAGATAAGAATGCCTTGAAGGTCCTTTTATGTCAGTGATAAGGTAACAAATATACTCAGACATCATAGCTACTTAATATTATATTATAAATGTCTATTCATAGCTCAGGTGATGTTTGAAAAAGATTGGTCAGATCTTCTCCAAATGATACCAAGTCTCTTTCCAAAATGTTCCTCCCTAACTTGCAGTCATAGTCTTCCAAATTTGTGTACAAGAAAAAGGAGTTAAAGTAAGAGATCACAGAGGACATTACAGGCACCAAAAATAGAAATGACTATTTTACATTTGCACATATTTTGTTGGCAAAGAACTGGAATTTCTTAGATCTTCATGTACTGAAAAAACAGTTTTCTTAGTTGCTCAGGAAGAAAAGGAAGTGTTATGAATATATTGCTCTCATCTGTTGTTCCTCACATGTAAAACACGAAAAACTTTTCCTCCCAACCAGGTACTCATCCACATCCCTACCTAAATAATAGGCAACATCAACTAACAAGTAGGGCAAATCAAAACCTAGGAATTACCCCTGACATCTTCTTTTTAATAGCTCCCATATCATTCTATCACCACGTCTTTATTTCATATTTTACATATTTTTCTAATATGTCTACTTTTTAAATTTCCACCTGTCCTATCCCTTTTAATCACCAGTCATTTAGACTGAGTCAGACTTCTTTTGTTTTTATACATGAACTATTCATCTCATCAAATCCATTTTACATCTAGTTGCCAGTGTTTACCAAATGGAAATATAATTATGTTTGGTCCATTCCAACCCTTACATTTATCTTCTTCTCTCATTTAAAACCTTTTAATCATTTGCCTTTAGATAAATGCCATAATTCATAATGGATCAGACAACATCCCAACTATTTTGGTCTTATCTATCGCAACTCCTCCAACTCCTATCCTGTGCTCTCTAGTCACTTCGTTTAAAATACTTTAAAAGTTTAAAATACTTCAATGTGCTCTTTTGTTTTCTCTCAGAACTTTTGACTCTACTATTCCTTTATCTAAATTCTTCCCCTGTCCCTTGCTACTTAAATATTATTCCTCTTTTAAATCTTAGTTCAAACAATGTTTTCTCAAGGCATCTTTCCTTGATCTCCCAACTTAGGGAGAAATTACTCTTAAGTCTACACTTTCTCAGTGGGGCATACCTTTCCATCATTTTATACATCACAGTTGTAATTTTATATTTAACTGGTGGTTGTTATGTATAAAAAGAGATAGATAGATAGATAGATAGATAGATGATAGATATATCTTTCATATGTATTTAGAAGATGTATAAGGAGGGACACCTGGGTGGCGCAGTCCCTTAAGTATCAGACTCCTGGTTTCAGCTCAGATTATGGTATCAGTATTGTGAGATCCAGCCCAGCACTGGGCTCCATGCTTAGCGAGGAATCTACTTAAGAATCTCTCTCCTTCTTCTCCCCACACTTGCTCTCTCACTAATAAATAAATAAATCTTTAAAAAAGAAGAAGATGTATAAGGATAATGTTGAGACCATTCATTTCTACTTGCTATTCAAAAAACATAACTTACACCAGGAAATCAGGAAATATTGAATGAATGAATGAAAGAATGAATGAATGAACATGCCATTGGATTATGTTCTCTATTGTAAAATGTTTCCTAAAAAAGTTTATATCAATTTAAATTGCTTCTCTCAGTGAATTCCATTCTATTCTAGATAGGATCCCATTCTATCATATACCAGAACCAACATAAATATAATTAATTTTACTTCCTATTGAGATTGTATTTTTTCTATTAAATTATATAAATTATTTTATGGTAAGTATTCTTATGCCTGCAACAACTTAAATTCACATTCTACATCAGAAGAAGAGATCCACTTGTCTTTCTTTTTGACGTTCCTGAAAAAACATGAAGTGCTAACTCTTCTTTTCTTTCTTTCATTCTTTTTTTTTTTAATCCAAGAGAGTTTGCCCCTTCAGTTTTATTCCACTATAAGCCATGTGCAAAATCATAAATTTTTTATTTCTGGTCTAAAAAGTGGAACCAGCGAGGTCTATCTTTTGCCAGTTTGGAAGTGGCATTTCATTTCCCAAGGTCTTCTATACTTTCAGAAGTAATTTGAGCTAGGAGAATGATATTAGCAAGATGGTGGACTATAAAGCTTCAGACTCCTGTTCCTATATGGAAACATCAAGTAAATAACAAAACACCAATGGGAATAGCTTTATGAAAGCTATAGAAAATAGTCAAGTTCTGAAGCAGCCAAATGAAGTTCCAATCAAGAACATACACACAGCAGTAAGAAATTGTGTGGTGTTTTCTCACTCTTTTCTCAACCCTTCCTCAGAGCAACGCAGCTGCTTTTGTGAGAAAGCCATCTAATTGCATGATTCTCCCTAAGCAAGGAAGGAAAAGTAGAACTTGGTTGCAGTGGGGTTGCTTGGTTTCTGTTGCTCCTGACTTGAGCTCACACAAGAATGGGAGCATGGTTTGGATATCAAGTTGAAAGCCATTGAAGGCAGTGGAGGGTGTTGTAGCATGTGAAATATGCGAGAAGATTAGAGACCCACAGGTGCCTGAGAGTAAGAGCCTTCAAACAGAGGAACACATAGAACATTTAAGGTATGGAGAAGAAGCAGGGAGAGACTCAGGGAAATTAAAAAAAAACTTAAAAGTGATTATGTGTATGAGTCCACTGGGAAAAAAAAGCAGACACACAGACATAGAAAAGGTCCATGTCCAGAACTGAAAAGAAGTTTAGTCCTCTTGATGGGCTGATTAGTGGTGCTCCATTGCATGGAGCCAATCTGCAAAGATGTGTGTGTGTGTGTGTGTGTGTGTGTGTGTGTGTGTGTTTAATTTTTATGGGCAATTTTCAACAAAAGATCACAAGGCATATAAATAGGAAAAAATAAATCTCCAGAAACTGACCAAAGAATCATAGGATTCAGACTTACTGGACAAATATTTTAAAACATTGCTCTTAAATATGCTCAAAAACCTAAAGGAAAACACAGAAAAGGAACTAAAGGAAATATGGAGAATGATATATAAGCAAAAAGAGACAATAAACAAAATGATATAAAATATAAAAAAGATTCTCAAGCTAAAAAATACAATAACTGATTTGAAATACTTAAGAAGGACTCAACAGACTTGGGCAGACAAGAAATAATCAATTACCTTAAAAATGGATTGTTTGAAATTATTGAGTCCATAGAGGAAAAAGGAAAAAAAAAGAATGGAAGAAAATTACAGAATCTAAGGAACTTATGTGGCACCAAAAAATAGAGTGATGTGCATCATGGCAGCTCCAGAAGGAAAAGAAAGGGGCTGAGAATTTATTCAAGGAAATAATGGCCAAAACTTCCCAAGTTTGAGGAAAGGCAAGGTATACAAATACAAGAATTTTAATGAACTTCAAAAGAAAAATTTAAAAAGTCCTACATCAAGACACATTACAATCAAAGTGTCAAAGTGAAAGTCAGAGATTCTTCAAAGCAGCAGAAAAAAGTGACTCATCACACACAGGAGATCCTCAATAAAATTTTTAGTGAATTTCTCAGCAAAAAACTTGAATGCCAGAAGACTGAGGAATGATACAATTAAAGTGAAAAATAATCTGTCAACCATAATACTATATCTAGCAAAACTTTACTTTATGAAATGAGGGGGAAATTAAGGCATTTCCATGTAAATAAAAGCCAAAGGAATTTTTTACCTAGAGCTGCCCTACAATAAATACTAAAGGAACCCCTTCAAGTTAAAATGACAGGAGTCCCAAAGGGGAAGGGAGGGAAAAATAAAACAAGATGAAACCAGAGAGGGAGACAAACCATAAGAGATTCTTTTTTTTTTAAATTTTAATATATATATTTCTTATTTCTTTTCAGTGTAACAGAATTCATAGTTTTACACCACACTCAGTGCTCCATGCAATGCGTGCCCTTCATAATACCCACCACCAGGCTCCCCCAACCTCCCACCCCCCGCCCCTTCAAAACCCTCAGGTTATTTTTCAGAGTCCATAGTCTCTCATGGTTCATCTCCCCCTCAATTTCCCTCAACACCCTTCTCCTCTCCATCTCCCCATGTCCTCTGTGTTATTTGTTATGCTCCACAAATAAGTGAAACCATATGATAATTGACTCTCTCTGCTTGACTTATGTCACTCAGCATAATCTCTTCCAGTCCCGTCCACGTTGCTACAAAAGTCGGGTATTCATCCTTTCTGATGGAGGCATAATACTCCATAGTGTATATGGACCACATCTTCTTTATCCATTCATCTGTTGAAGGGCATCTTGGTTCTTTCCACAGTTTGGCAACCGTGGCCATTGCTGCTATAAACATTGGGGTACAGATGGCCCTTCTTTTCATTCTTAATCTCAGGAAATAAACTGAGGGTTGCTGTAGGGGAGAGGGATGGGAGAGATGGGGTGGCTGGGTAATGGACATTGGGGAGGGTATGTGCTATAGTGAGTGCTGTGAATTGTGTAAGACTGATGATTCACAGACCTGTACCCCTGAGATAAATAATACATTATATGTTAATTTTAAAAAATAAATCAAAAAATTTTAAAAAATGACAGGAGTCTAGAGAGAGTATGACAATATCATGTGATTTCATTTATATGTGGAATCTAAAAAACTAAACATATGAACAAACAAAATAGAAACAGACTCACAAATACAGAGAACAAACTGGTAGTTGCTAGAGGGAGGGAGTTGGAGGGCATGGATGGAATATGTGAAGAAGATTAAGAGGTACAAACTTCCAGAAATAAGGCACAGAAATGAAATGTACAACATAGGGAATTTAGAAAATAATATTGTAATTGCTTTTTATGGGGAGAAATGCTAACTACACTTATTGTAGTAAGTACTACTTAATGTATAGAAGTATCAAAGCACTATGTTCTACACATGAAATTAATAAAATATTGTATGCCATTATGCTTCAATTTAAAAAAATAAAGTTCTCCAGTAAAGATAAATATATAGACAAGTATAAAAACTGGTAGAATTTAAACACTTGTTTGTATCTCCTTTTTAAATTGTTTTTCTAAAATTCAAATGTAATATGTAACATGAATAACATGAAATGGCAGGATGTTTAGTTAGAGGGAGGGGAGGTCATAATTTATTTCCTGTGCTCCTGCAGGTAAACTAACTCATTGCTCTTACAATTATAGAGTAAAGATTCATTTTGCCTGATTTTCTTGATAAAATTACCTGGATAAATAATTTTGTTGAAATTATTGAAAGGTTGGTGGTCCTTTAAAGAAAGATTTAAAATAGAAAGACTTTAAATCAAGTGCTATTAAAATTGGATCAGGATGACTTAGTATCCTTTGATAATTTAAGAGTATTAAGTGTTAGGGGCACCTGGGTGGCTCAGTGGGTTAAAGCCTCTGCTTTCAGCTCAGGTCATGATCCCAGGGTCCTGGTATCGAGCCGCGCATCGGGCTCTCTGCTCCGCAGAGAGCCTGCTTCCTCCTCTCCCTGCCTGCCTCTCTTACCTACTTGTAATCTCTGTCTGTCAAATAAATAAATAAAATCTTTAAAAACAAAACAAAACAAAAGAGTATTAAGTGTACTGATTCCTCACATTAAAGTACCTTAAGTAGATGCCAAAATCCCACCAAAAAGTGTAGAATGTGTTTAAAGTGGCTTTGTTTTTAGAAAAAGTAGGACAAAATGTTGTAAAGACTGAAATTCAATTTTGAGGTTTTTAAATAAGCACCATTTTTTTTTAACATTAGTTAAAAGTACAGGTTTGGGGACACATTATTTATATTTGACTTAATGAGGGAAGCTTTGGACACTGATGTTTGTTGGCACCTCTGCAGAACAACTTACTTTTTTATGAATAAACTGCTCTAAATTTGATAAGCCCAAGAATTACCCTTGCAAAAAGTCCTTCCTGGTCATACTCTGTCTTCCTTAACAGGCACAATGGATTAATCATCTTCAAATCATATTAGCCTTTTTTGTGGAATTATGCAAATGTTAAAGCCAACTCTCTATACATATTAAAAACAACATAAAAAATGTAATGGAAATACCTGAGGAGAGCACCTGTGAGAGAATGTAACACATATGTATTGGAGATTAGACTACGCTACACAGTAGGATCTTGATGAACTCTGGGACGGTAAACACATGGCATTTTGTCAGAGCTCAAAAAATCCATGCTATCCGTCCCAAATCTGCCAGTACAGAGACAGTTCAACACGAAAAGTCCTGCCTAGTTTGACGACCAAATAGAACTCAATACATAAGCTGCATAATCACAGGGTTGAGAGAATTGGAATTTGTTCTTTCAATCAGTGCCACAATGCACTCTATTTAGACAAATACAAATGTATGTGGGGAGAAGTGGAGACAAAATATTTTGAAATGACAAAACTAAAAACAGCTGGATCATTTCAGCATGGTTGATCCTATTTTCTTTCTACAGAAATATAATTTATAGTTTTGTTAAATAACTTTGTTTATTAAAAGAATCCAGGCAAATTGCCAATTTTTGTTTCAATTGTAATAGCAATTTCACCAAACAAATGACCACTTAAAGCCATACTTTCATGGGATATAATTTGTTTCCCTCCCATTCAGAGTACTACCGTTTCAAATATGGTTACATTCCCATGTGTTTTCTCACACCCGTTGGTTCAAGGACATTTAAAGAGCACTGGTACGTCCTCTTTCAAGCAGTGTACTTTTATATCATACTTATGATTGTTTTTCTATGGTAACCAAAGAAGAGAAATTATATATATATACACACACACGTATATATATATGTATTTAGTGATTGCATCTATTATCTAAATATATATAGCTATATACATGTAATATATATCTATATAGGGAGTTATATATATATATATAAATATATGTGTATATATACAGATATATATTTATTTAGTGATTGCCTCTACTATCTATGAGCTTTTTAGGAAATAACAGGCAGATAAGCAAGAACCCCTTCCTTCAGTACTTATACTCTTAGAGGGCAGATGTCTGGCCCCAGCAAATATACACACTAATTTATTCCTCCAGGGGCTCCTGGGTGGGTCAGTGGGTTAAGCGCCTGCCTTCGGCTCAGGTCATGATCTCGGAGTTCTGGGATCCAGCCCAGCATTGGGCTCTCTGCTCAGCAGGGAGCCTGCTTCCATTCTTTCTCTCTGCCTGCCTCTCTGCCTACTTGTGATCTCTCTCTCTCTCTCTCTCTCTCTGCCAAATAAATAAATAAACTCTTAAAAAAATTATCCCTCCATGTCCCTCCATTATATTTGAGTTATCAGTCTATACTCAGTTGATGCTAATAAAGATAGAATGGAAGATCTGGTAAGATAATCATTTGGAGTTAGAATAGTAGGTCTCAGTAACTGATTTGGTGTGAAACCCAAAGGCAAGGGTCAAGTCAAATATAATTAAAGTTTTGAACTCCTGAGGGATGAAATACCTTCTAGGACTGCCTAAAACAATGATCAGGAGATGGTTGAGTATGTAAAATATATTTTGGTAAGAAGATGATACATTCATTGTTGGGGCATTAAAACTGAGACATCAGTGAGATCTCCAAGTGACAAGAACATGGAAATACAAAGAATGGCCTACTTTAATCTAGACCACAATTATCCCTAAAGATTGCCCTTTAAAGACATTAGACATTTTCAGGTATCCACGTATTTATTTTAGGGCTCCTCTTCTCACTGACAGACAACTTTGGGGACCTTTATTAGCAGATGAAGCATGAGGTGTTCTTCAAAATTCCAGTGACAAATTCCTTCTTTCCTTTGTCTCCAAACCCGGATTTTCAACTACACAACTATGTTTCTAATTTAATCAGTGAATTTCCTTGTCATATATATATTTATGTCATATATGTATTTAGGTACTCTCTACTTCTGTATAAATGGTCATGTGGGTGCATAGGGAACCACTAAGTAATTTCTGCTTTATAGGGGAGTGCATATCAAGTGGAAAGTGTGCAGTTAGGTACTAAAGTAGACAAATTAATCTTAAGCCTTTCTTGTACCTTCCAAATCCCTTCTCTAAAGCTTTATGACATTGAAGATATTTGGAGAGGCATAGTAGTCCATTAGACTAAGAATAAATGAAACAAGATGGGATTGGGAGGGAGAAAAACCATAAGAGACATTTAATCTCACAAAACAAACTGATGGTTGCTGGGGGGAGGTGGGTAGGGAGAGGATGGTGGGGTTATGGACATTGGGGAGGGTATGTGCTATGGTGAGTGCTGTGAAGTGTGTAAATCTGGCAATTCACAGACCTTCACCCTTGGGGCTAATAATACATTATATGTTAATAAAAAATAAAAAATATTTTTAAAAAATAGTCCATTAGACTCTATCTCCTTAAAAGAAGAGGTATTGTCCTTTTTTTCTTTTTTTTTCTGTCTTTCTTTTCTTTTCTTTTTTTTTTTTTTTTTTCCCAGCCTTGGACAGAGCTTTATTTGTAATGGAAATCAGTAGTGAACATGTGTTTCAAGAAGAGACTGTTTAAGAGAGTGCATTCCAGACGGAAAAGCATGGCTTGACTACATGGAAAGGAGATGCAAAAAAGGTAAGGCATTAATATTTATTCACTTATGCCTTCATTTGCTGTGTGTTTTAAGAACTGAATAAATATTTCAAACAGGAGAAAAAAAAACCAGGTGGAAATATGGACATGAGAATGGGAACTGGATACTCCTGAGGTGCTGACAATTAGGTCTGGCCTGAATGTTGGGCAGGATTTGTATTTCACAATGAGGAGTGGTTATGCTGGGGAGCCAGAGGAGGGAGATCAGTAAGCAAGGTGCATAAACTTGGTGATATGGAGATGGCCAGTGCTTGTGAAGGCCATTTGTAAAAGAACACACTGACCACATAATTTGAACCCAAACCACATGCTTTCATGTCAACCAAATTTTCAATTAAGTTGAAAGGTAATTTTGACAAACTGGGCTTAGTCTGAGAGTTATTTGGCTTTCTAAGCAGCCATTGTGAAAATTAATAGTTGGGTGGCACAAAAGCAAGCACATTTCAGACCCAGTGGTTTCCTTTCCATCTATAATGTTACATATGTATTTTTTTTTTCAAAGGAGTTTTCAGAACTCCTGGGGATACTGTCTTTGGAACTCAAGTGTTGCTTAATGGAAGTTTCTGATTGACTGCCATTAAAGTCATGTCCGCATCCAGGACGTGGGAATGCATGTTGTATGCCTTATTTTTAATTTATAAATTCTATTTCAAAGTCTCAGTAAAATATGACAGGCAGAGCACTTTGCAGAAATTATGACACATTTCAAGTAGTTAAAATTCCTGACTCTATAGCTACTGTGCCTTTTTGCAGCACCTGAGGCAAGTGATACCTCAACGTACTTATGAACCAGCCTACCTTATTACTGAAGCATGTTATGTCTGCTCTACCATATCCCAGGCAGGCTCACTAAATGGCATGTGGGTGTGAACAATTGTTGGTTAGTTCTTAAATAATCACATTGGAAATGAATCAATTTACAGAAATTTTCTACTTAGTGAATGATATCATTTTTGGTCTGGTCAAGAAGAAAAACTCAGAGCAGATACGGTTGACATTTCTATGCCAGAGTTGTTGCAAAGGCCTCGTGAGTGATTTGGAAGTTTCAGTAGGAAGCAGTACAAAAGTCACATGCAGCATGACTCCTCTTTACAGTTCAGACTGGAGCAAGGCACCTGACTTCTTTAGGGGAGCGTCTTCACCTAACGTTGAACGATGATACATTTTAGGGTTCTTTGACTATCAGTGAGATAACTGACCTGCACTGGGGGCATGGTAAACCTTCAGTAAATAGTAGATATTTTACCACCTCGTACCCTAATTTTTCTTAATTGTGTCTGTCAGACTAGTGAACTAAAATATGACTAACATCACATCAATGTCAGAAGTCAGTTAACACCATTCCAGGATGGAAAACTTGGTCAGATATGCCAACAAAAGTGATGGGGGTATGGGAAGAGCATTTGGAGGTTTTCTTAAAAATGTGTGTCATCAGTTTATCTGTTCATAGATATATAATACCAGAAGAGAAAATGCTAAATGAAGTTTCAAAAATAAAGTCTAAAAGAGAAAAGAAGCTGGGTTTAAAAAATGTGGGTCTAGGGGCACCTGGATGGCTCAGTGGGTTAGACCTCTGCCTTCGGCTTGGGTCATGATCTCAGGGTCCTGGGATCCAGCCCCGCATTGGGCTCTCTGCTCAGTGGGGAGCCTGCTTCCTCCTCTCTCTCTCTCTGCCCTCCTCTCCGCCTACTTAAGATCTCTGTCTGTCAAATAAATAAATAATATCTTTAAAAAAAAATGTGAGTCTAGTCTTTAACAGGCCTTATGATCTGGTCCTTATCTTATGAAAGGAAAAAAATGGATAGTGAGATAGGTACGTAATATCCACCTCAGATCAGTTACATGGTGTCTCGAAGCGATCTAGACCCCATGGTTCACTATGTGCATTTAGAGTTCTAAACAATCTGTCCATATTTTTCCTTGCCAGTAGTCAGAACCTGAAGTGTTTTTTTCATGCATCACCTCATTCCCATCTAAATTTTAATATTATTTTCCAGCTCAATTTATTATCTACTATTTTATTTATTTTGAATGCTGAAAACTGGTACTTATTGTTCTATAGGAAGATTTCACTGTCTTGCCTGTGTCCTTTGACCTGGCCTGAACCCGTGGATTTTGGTCCTCTCCTGTATAACCTGTTCAGCCATCCTTGCATTTCATGATTTAGGCCTCTGAACTCAGACAGCTTGCTCAATCCCTAACTTTTACCACTCCTCCATAGATCCTGTCGTCTTAACATTTTCCTTTGGCTTCATGAGAATCACATTGAATCTTCTTATATGAACTGGCTTTCTATGAGTGCTCTCTGGATTACCAAAAATATCTTTCTCAGTCAAATCCCTGACCTAGATGGTGGCTGTGCTGTAGCAAATAATCAGGTTGTGTTTACCTCATGAAGTCAGTGGCCATGGGGGTAAGAGTGACCATGTGAACTTTTACATCAAGACACACACTTGGGATTCTCTAACTATGACAGGATCACTGAGAGCCATTTTAGTCTTTCTTAAACAATAAAAGATTTCCATATGTACAGAGCCCGTCTTGGATCTCCAGGAAGCAGCGCATGCCCCAGCCTCTGCCAATAGTGACTTTGCATATTCCAGCACTACTTAGAATATTAAGCCATGTCTCTTTTTTGAATTTGTGTGTTCAAAACATACTATGCTAAACACATATCTTGGATTAAATCATGGATCATAAAAAGAGATGAATAAACAAATAATAAAATTCCAAGTAAAGTCTAGAGTTTTACTTCTTATCAATGTACTATCAACAGTGATATTGATTCCAAAGTCTAGACAAATGTATTATAGAAGTAGAAAATATTATTAGAAGAAGCTGCAAGGGGTATACAGGCAATCCCTCTATTGCCTTTGCAACTTTTGTATGCATCCAAAATTATTTCAAAATACAAAGTTAATTTAAAAAAAATTACTTTGTTGGCAACTAAGATGAACCAAGCCCATTGTATCATATTTCTCAGATTAAAACAATAACTGGATAAATGCAAAAAACAACCATCTGTGGATTCTTAAAGTAAATAACAACAAACACATTAGGAAAAGGAGTCAACACTTGAAGAATGACTAAAAGGGTGTTAGTGAATTTCCTGTTCCCTTTCTTTTTATCTCCCAGCTCTGATTATAGGGCAGTGAAAACCAGAGAAATAAAGAGTGGGGATAATCAGCAAGATCTCCAAGACATTCTGTCTTTCTAGCCAGAAGACCAGGGAAAAAAAAGATTGCCCAGAATGTGGGGGAAAATTCTCTTTTAACTTTATTTTTCTTACTAGTCCTCCTCAAGGGCAACTTCATTCCAGGACCATCCTCCTATGGCAAGACAATGGAAGCACAAGCAGTGAAACAACCCTGAGCACACTTTTCCCCATGAATGGAGGGGCCAGGAAAATAATATGAATGGCATTCTTTCTCTTGCCACATTGCCCAGGGCAGACTCAGTCTTACAGAACCGTGTCATGGTACAGGGGACTGAAATTCTTAGAGAAACCCACCTTTGTAGACTTAAAAACTGGGAAAGAGCTTCCAGTGGCTTCTTGAGAAGAGAGATGAAAAAGTAGATCCCTACCACTGTGTTTGATATGACACAAAACCTGGGGTCACTCTTAAGTTGCACATTTGTGGAACATACCCCAAATAGACAACAGCAAGAATTTTGACAACTAAACTACTAAAGAAACATTCTACAAGGTAGAATGGAGATGGCAAAGGAATGGATATGTGAACTTGAAAATGGTCTATAGAAATTGTAGAAGCCGGACGCCTGGGTGGCTAAGTTGGTTGAGCGGCTGCCTTCGGCTCAGGTCATGATCCCAGCGTCATGGGATCGAGTCCCACATCGGGGTCCTTGCTCGGCGGGGAGCCTGCTTCTCCCTCTACCTCTGCCTGCAACTCTATCTGCCTGTTCTATCTGCTCTATCTGCTCGCTTGCTCTCTCTCCCTCTCTCTCTGACAAATAAATAAATAAAAAAAAGAAAGAAATTGTAGAATCAAGGAATAAAGAAAAACATATTAAAAAAAATGACCACAACTTCTGGGATCTATGTGCAACATCACCAAACCAAACTAAACCAAAACCAGACCAAACCAAACCAAACCAAACAAAACAAAATGCTTGACACCACTAAGGAGAAAAAAAAAAAAAAAGCAAACAAAAACCAGACACATTACCTTAAGTATTGGAAAATAACAACTTAAATAACTATGAATTTCTCATCAGAACCATAAAGAAAGAAGACACTGGAACCATATATTTTAAGTGTGGAAGAAAATAATTGCCTAATTCCCAGAATGTAGCAATTAAATGGAATTTACTACCTATGCTGATATAATCTCAATATATCTGTGGATCTATGAATAATATATTATTTTACATTATTTAAACATTATGTCATTTTCTATCAAACTGATCATATTAATCTATAGTTCTGTTTATTGGGCCTCTTCTTACATGACCCCTAATGGTGTCTGTAGCATTTATTACTTTGTTGCTTTACCTCTTATGCAGTATTCCATGATATAAACATACCATCATTTTTCCATTCTCCTTCTGATGGACATTCAGTTTGCTTCAAATATTTTACAATTGCTGACGTTGCCTGTAAATACCCGCTTGTTCACTTATGTGAGAATTTCTTTATACATCACTAAGAAATAATACCTACTTTTCAGTTTCTTCTTTCTTTCTTTTTGTCAAATATATTATTTACATTATTTCATGTCTCCCATATTTCTCATTTCTCTCCCATATTGTGTATTAATCTCCATATTCAACAATATGTATACTATTTTTCTATCAATTTATCATCTAACTCACATGCAATTCTATATGATTTTTAGAATCAGCTCTATTTAAAAAAAAAAAGAGAGAATCAGCTTAATTTCTACAAAAAAGTCATCTAGAAGTCTGACAGGGATTGCATTGAATCTGTATGTAAGTTTGGATAGTGTTGCCATCTTGTCAATGTTGTTTTCTGATCCATGATCATGAAATATTTTTCATTTTTAATTTTTTTTACTTGTTATTTTTTTAAAGATTTTATTTATTCATTTGACAGACAGAAATCACAAGCAGGCAGAGAGGCAAGCGGGGTGGGGGGAAAGCAGTCTCCCCACCTAGCAGAGATCCCCATGCGGGGCTCGATTACAGGACGCTGGGATCATGATCCAAGCCGAAGGCAGAGGCTTTAGCCCACTGAGCCTCCCAGGCGCCCCAGGAAATATTTTTCTAATTATATAGATCTTTAAACAATGTCTTATAGTTTCAAAGTAGGTTTCATATTTCTGTAAAATTATTTTCGAAAATTTTTGATATCATAGTAATAATAGTAATAATTAATTTTCCTAATTTTAATTTTGACTTATTTATTGCTTGAATATAGAAATACAATAGATATTTATATATTTATATTGTATCTAGAAAATTTACTGAACTCATTCATTAGCTTGAATGGTATTATAGTGGATTTCTTATGATTTTCTATATTAAAAATCATTCATCTGCAAAGAGTTAGTTTTACTTTTTCTTTGCAATCTGGATTTTTCAAGTTTCCTTGATTTGCTTCACTAAGTTAGTACCTCTAAAGTAATGTTGAATATAATTAGTGAATATTGGAATTCCTTTTGTTGCTGATCTTGAGGGAGAAAGCATTTAGTCTTTCACCATTAAGTCTGAAACTAGGTTTTGAAAAGTTAAGGAAGTTTCCTTTTATTCCTAGTGTGTTGGGTGTTTTATTCACAAGCATGCTGAATTTTGCCAAATGCTTTTTCTTCATCTATTGAGATATTCACGTGATTTTGTTGTTGTTCATATAATGTATAACATTAATGGACTTAATGGTCAACCTTGCATTCTTGTACAAAATCCCACTTGGTTATGTTTTATGATATATATACATTTTTATATTGCTGGATTTTTTTTCAATAATTGTATCTATCTTAATATGAAATGTGAGTCTGTATTTTTCTTGTGATATACTTGATTTGTTTAAGTGTTAGAAAAATATTGGTCCCATAAAAGCAGTTAAGAAGAGCTCCTTCCTCTTCTACTGTCTGTAAAACTTATAAAAATTTGATATTAATTCTTCTTGAAGTGTGGATGAATTTAGAAGTGAAACCCTTTGGAACTTGGATTCTTTAGGTAGGAGGTTTTTTAAATTATTGATTCAGTATCTTTCTTTAAACAGATCTATTCAAAATGTCTATTTCTTTTGAGATCAGTTTCTGTACTTTGTGTCTTTTTAGGAATTTGTCCACTTTATCTAAGTTGTCTTATTTAGAATTAGATTTAGTTGTATGATTTTTATAGTAATGTCTTATAACCTTTTTATATTTCTGTAAGATAAGTAACATTTATTTCTCAATCTAGTAATTCAAATCTTTCTTCTTTCTCTCTTGGTCACTCTAGCTAAAGATTTGTTAAATAGTTATCTTTCAACAAGCAATTTTGGATTCATTGATATTATCTATCCTTTTTCTGTTCTCTACTTAATTATTTCCCACTCTAATCTACTATTTCCCTTCTTTGATCTCCTTATATTTACTTTGCTCTTGTTTCTCTAGTGCTTTAATGTAGAATGTTGGGTTATTGATTTGAGATTTGTCTTCTTACCATCAGCATTTACACTGGTAAATTTGCATCAAAGAACTGCTTTAGCTGCATGATAAACATTTTGATATACTTTCATTTTCTTTTATCTAATAGCAATTTCTGATTTTCCTTTCAATATATTCTTTGTCCCTTTGGTTATTCATAAGTGTATTGTTTAATTTCTACATAATTTTGCATCCCATATTTTTCCTGCTCTTGACTTCTAAATTCATTCCATTTTAGTCAGAACATATACTTTGTATTTTTTCTAACCTTTTTAATTTGTTGAGGTTTGTTTCACATCTGGCTTCTGGTTTACCCTGAAAAATGTTCATGCATACCTAAAAATAATGTATTACATAAGGTGGTTGTGTAGAATGCTCTACAGATATCTGTTAGTTCTGGATGGTATATAGTGCTGTTTAAGTCCTCTGTTTTCTTGTTGATTTTCTGTTTAGTTGTTCTATCGATTATTGAAAGTGAGCTATTTTAGGCTATGACTATTATAATTTAATTTTCTGTCTTCATCACTTTTTGTTTGACAAACTTTGATGCCCTATTATTAAGGCATATATATGTATAATCATGATGTTTTCCTGATAGATTGATTATTTTATTGTTATAAAATGTACCTCTTGGGATACCTGGATGACTCCAGTCATTTAAGCATATGCCTTCGGCTCAGGTGATGACCCCAGGGCCCTGGGATGGACTCCTACATCAGGCTCCTTGCTCAGAGAGTGTCTACTTCTCCCTCTGACCCTTCATCTCCCCTGCTTGTGCACTCTCTCTTTCCCACTCTTTCTTTGACAAAAAAAAAAAAAAGATGCTCCTATTTCTAGTGCCATTTTTGTTCTAATATCTATTTTGTCTTATATTAGTGTAGTCATGTCAGCTTACTTATGGTTGCTATTTGCATGATATTACTTTTTCCAAGCACTGATTTAAATCTATTGTATTTTTTTAAGATTATTTATTTATCTTAGAGAAAAAGAGCAAGTGGGGGTGGAGAGAGGGAGAGGCAGAGGGAGAGAGAGTCTTAAGCAGACTCTGCATTGAGCTCAGAGTCTGACATGGGACTCAATCTCATGACACTGAGATCATGACCTGAGGTGAAGCCAAGAGTTGGACATTTCAATTATGCCACCTGGCACCCCATCAATCTACCATATCTTTGAGCCAAAGTATTTCTCCTATAGACAGCATATAATCAGATCATTTTTTAAAATTTTTTAGATTTTATTTTTAATTCAGCCTTTCAGTCTCTCTCTGATGATTGAATTGTTTGGTACATTTTATTCATTGTTATTATTGTTATCTGCCCTTTTACTGTTTCTCATACCTTTTTTGTTTCTCTATTCCTCTTTTACAAAATTCTTTCCCATTAGTAAATGTTTTCTAAGATAGGATTGAAATTACTTTACTCATTTTTTCACTATATCTCTTAAATTTTTTATAGTGATTGCTCTAGAGTTTACCATATATATCTTAACTTATCAAAATCAACTTTTTTTTTCAAAATAAACTTTAGATTTATACTAGTTTAATTCCAGAGATATAAACATTTCTTCTGTATAGCTCTATTCCCTCCCCTACTTTGTTTTGTTGTTATGCATATCACTTATGTTAATGTTACAAACCCAAGGATACATTACTATAAATATAACATCACCATCTGCAGTCACTTCCTTAGTTCTGTGCAGTTTCTTCCACTCACTTCCTCTATGCTGTTATTTACAAACATATTACACATATATATTATATTTCTCTATGTTACAGATCTAACAATGTATCATATACATATTTCATTCAAGTGTTTTTAATAAGAGAGGAAAGAAGGAAAATAAACATTTAAACTGTCTTTTATAATTACATTTACCAGCGTTCTTTGTTTTTCATTGTGGATGGGAATTACAGTCTGGGGTTACCTGCTTCTAGCCTGAAAAACTTTCTTATGGTTCCTATTGAAGCATGTCAGCTATCAACAAATTCATTTTTTTTTGTTTATCTGGGAGAGTATTTTGCCTTTATTTTAGAAAGAAAGCTTTTCTGGACCCAGGATTTTTGGTTTATAGTTTGTTTTTGTTTTTGTTTTTGTTTTGGTTTTGGTTTGGTTTGTTTTGAGCACTCAGTAAGTTTTCCCACTGCTTTGTGGCCTCTAGCGTTTCTGATGAGAACTCAGTTGTAAATCTTATTGGAGCTCCCTTGTAAGTAACATTTATTTTTTTCTTTCTTGCTGCTTTCAAGATTTTCCCTTTGTCTTTGACATTCAGCCTTTTTATTATGATGCTTATGTTTGTGGATAACTTTGATATTATAGTGTACTTGGAATTTATTGACCTTCTTGGGACATGTAGGGTATTATTTTTTGATAAATCTGGGAAGTTTTCTGCCATTATTTCTTTGCATTATTTCTTCTCCTTTCTCTTTGCTCTTTCTGGTTCTCGTATTATGCCTATGTTAGTGTGCCTAATGGTGTCCCACATTTCTCTGAGTCTGTCTTCATTTTTCTTCATTATTTTTTCTCTGTGTTCTTTGGTTTACAAAATTCATCAGTCCATCTTCAAATTTGCTTATTCCTTCTTCCACCAGCTCAAATCACTGCCAACTCTATTGAGTGTGGATATGGGACACTATCCCATGAATCTGAGATATGGGACACTATCCCATGAATCTGAGATCATGACCTAAGTGACTAAGCCACCCACATGTTCCATTATTTTTTAAAATTTCTGTTATTGTACTTTCCAAGACCAGAATTTCCATTGTTCTTTCTGTACTCTCCATCCCTTAATTGGTATTTTCTAATTGTTTTCTGATAAATCAAAAATCTGGCTACTCTTATAGTCATGCATATATATATATATATTTTTTTTTCCCTCCAGCATGTGGACCATAATGCCTTCCTTCTTTGCATGCCTCATAATGTTTTGTTAGAAATTGAGCATTTTAGCCATCAGAAAGAATGGATACCCAACTTTTGTATCAACATGAATGGGACTGGAGGAGATTAGGCTGAATGAAATAAGTCAAGCTGAGAAAGTCAATTATCATATGGTTTCACTTGCTTGTGAAGCATAAGGAATAACATGGAGGACTTTAGGAGATGGAAAGAGAAGTTAATTGGGGTAAGTCAGAGGGGGAGATGAAGCATGAAAGACTGTAGACTCTGAGAAACAAGCTGAGGGTTTAGAAGGGAGGGGGCAGGGGATGGGTGAGCCTGGAGGTGGGTATTAAGGAGGGCATTTATTGCATGGAGCACTGGGTGTGGTGCAAAAACAATGAATCTTGGAACACTGAAAAAAAATTAAACAGAAAAAAAAATTGAGCATTTTAAATAATATATTTTAGCAAATCTGAGTACATCCTCCCAATTCTGGGAGGGGTTATTATTATTTTTCTGTTTCTTTGTTGTGTCTTTGGTTTCCTCATTTCAGTGATGTCTATTTCTCCTCCTACTGTGTTAAGCCTTTGTTGTTGCTCCTCAGGGAGGCAAGCCTTTGGGTATGCCCACAGTGCTTTGGGGAAGACAATGGTTTTGGAAGTGCTCTTTTCCACTATATCCTTTTGATTACAACAAAGTGTTAGGCAAATCAGCCATTTGCTGGCTAATTATTCAATTGTTTTCAACAATATTTTGTGGCACAAATTGCTTACAAATTAATAAATCAAATTGTAGTTTCTTCAAAGCGTTAGCTTCTGAAGTCAGTGCTTGATATCTTTTCTGACCTCGGGAGGACTTTTCTCAGCTAACTTACTCCTTAGCTCTCTACAGCACACTGGTTGGCTTAAACTTCAACCTCTCTATTGAATCTCCTACCAATTGTCCTTCCCCACAATCTCCACTGTTTTTAAGAGTGTCTTTAGGCTTGAACTTCACTCTGTTGCAAATAAATTGAGTTCCTTTGGTAAGAGATTAGGAGCTATTTTTTTATAGTCTGGATCTCCTCTATCTAGGCAAAATCTCTCAATCAGAGCTCTAGAGTAAGTGAAAGGATCATGGCAAGCTTCTTTCTGAGCAACACTCATGCTCTAGGAGGGTTGGCAAGAGGGCGTGGCATGAAACCACAGCCTCACTAACCAGGGAAAAGATGATGAGGGCCTCAGTCTTCTCAATGTGCTGTGCCCAAAGAGATTTGTAAGGTAAGTCTATATTACACGAGTAATATACACAAAGCAGCAGAAGAGAACCCCTACCTTTTAACTGCACTCAGCAGGACTTTTCCTGTTCTATCCAGGAATAAAGTCCTCTGCTTGAGAGATAGGGGAGATGGAGACTTCTGTTCTTTGCTGAAATAGCCTGGAGTTTAGTATCTACCTTACTAAGATGGGAAGGAAGAGAGAGAGGGCAGTCTTAATTCAAATACTACAAACTTTCACATTTCTTACCAAATTCTTGTTCATGTTCTTGAGTAGATATTTATCCATTGGCTGTTTATCCTTCAGACTTTCCCATAGGCTTTAAATGAAAAAAATTTAAATATACCTTTTATTTGTTTCAATGGGAAGAAGATCCATGGAACCCCGAGCAATGTCATAATAGTGGTAGATCTCATATGATTATATCTATATCTTATTTTTGTACGTATATACTGAAATAGTTATAGCAGAAATTATATGGTGATTAAGAATTAATTTAAAATGTTCTAAGGAAGTGTTTAGGGTTGTAGATGCAATAGGTTTGGGTATATTTGAACTGAGTAAAAGATGAATTAAGTTTATTAAGTTATTCTTTCTTTTTCTTCCTCTCTTTTTCTCTCCAAATATGTATGCTGTAGGTGTGAGTTAGTGTGTATTTATGTGTGTCCAATTTCAGACAATATTTGGAGTATATATAAGAAACTGTTATCAGTGTCTAAAGTGTCTTGTGAAGGATAGTGTAGAAGAGAGACTTCATTTTTAGAATTTATCCTCCCCCCCAATTTTTTTCTTGATGATTCTGAAATATGGCCATATCTTCAATTTAGAATCTATTGATACGATGCAGTTTATTATTTTGTTAAAAAAAGACCTATTGAAGATCAATCAGTAAGTTATTGGCAGGGTAAGGATTTGGGCTTAGATTTTCTAACATCTAACTTCTAATCCAGGGTTCATTTATGTTATGACATTCTTCCATTCTGATTTTAGGACAAGTTTATCCTATTCTTCAGATAAGCGAGAAAAGAACTATTTATAATTATTTGAAAGCAGGTGGTTAAAAAAAAACATTTTGAAAGATCCAAATTAGTGTGTACCTGCTTCATGCAAAGGTATAACTAAAGACTGACTGTTTTAAATCACTCTTGAAAGAAGAAATGTGGTTGTGAGCAGGGAAATTAAATCATCTTATCAAGATGAACCTACATCATGACATCCACTGATTGTGATCCATATCTGTCTAGGTAATATATTTATTTAACTAAGGCCTCCAGAGTAAAATGAATCTTTTTTGTAATTTTTCCTATAATAGCAATAATAATGATATATGTGTTCATAAGAAGTATAAATGAGTAGGTCATGTATTATAAAATCACAGACTGAGCAAAAATGGGATATTTAAAAACTTTAATAAATCTCAAATATCTCATAAAAATTTTCATCTCTCACTGCTCTTTAGACATCATAGCAGCACCATAATGTTTAATAATCAGTCCTCTGTGTTTGAAAAGAAAAATGCTCTGATTTATAATGTTTGTCAAATTCTGTGGTATCAATACTTTGTGCTCAAGCTCAATCTACTAATGGAGTAACAATTATCCAACAAAATTCCTGAAAATGTAGTAATTTGTTCTCACTAGCCTGGTTAATCAGCTCCTGCATACCATTGAGCCTCACTGCCCAATGGGAACATATGCATTTGAAAATTAAACCAATTAGTGCTAGATTTTCAGAGCTAAGTCATTATAAACTGAGGGTTTGAACATATATATGGTGGCTAATTATATATGTCAACTTGACTGAGCCATGGAGTGCCCAGATATTTGGTCAAACATTATTCTGGGCGTTTTGATGAAGGTATTTTTGGATGAAATTAATATTGGAATGCATAGACTAAGTAAAGAACATAACCCTCCCTATTGTAGGTAGTCCTCATTCAGTTGCAGACCTGCATAGAGCAAAAAGTCTGAGTAAGAGGAAACAACTGCCTAACTGTTTGAGACATAGGACTTTTCCTGTCTTTGGACTTGAGATGAAAAATTGGCTTTTCCTGTGTCTCAAGTCTCCCAGCTTCCATAGAGAAACTTATACCATCAGCTCTACTGGTTGTCATGCCCTTGGGCTTGGACTAGAATTACATCATCAATCCTGAATCTCCAGCTTGCCAAATACAGATCTTCAGATTTCTCAACCTCTATAATGGTATGAGCCAAATGTCTATAATATGTATGTATGTATGTATGTATGTATGTATGTGTGTGTATGTATGTATGTATCTATCTCTCTAATCTATTATCTATCATCTTTCTATCATCTTTCTACCTGCCTATCATCTACTATCTATCATCTATCTATTATCTATCATCTGCTATCTATCTATCATCATCCATCATCTATTATCTATCATCTATCATCATCTATCTATCACCTATAATCTCTCTATTACTTATCTATTATATCTATCTATTGTTTATCTATCATCTATTATCTATCTATTATCTATTATCTTTTTTTTTTTATTTCTTTTCAGCGTAACAGAGTTCATAGTTTTACACCACACCCAGTGCTCCATGCAATGCGTGCCCTCCACAATACCCACCACCTGGCTCCCCTACCCTCCCACCCCCCACCCCTTCAAAACCCTCAGGTTGTTTTTCAGAGTCTATAGTCTCTCATGGTTCATCTCCCCCCCAGTTTCCCTCAACTCCCTTCTCCTCTCCATCTCCCCATGTCCTCCGTGTTATTTGTTATGCTCCACAAATAAGTGAAACCATATGATAATTGACTCTCTCTGCTTGACTTATTTCACTCA
>PISX010015021.1:0-50970 GCA_004024625.1 Mellivora capensis | reverse complement strand
CACACACACACAAGCTTGCTCTTGCTCTCGCTCTCTCTCTCCCTCCACCCTCTCAGATAAATAAAATCTTTAAAAATAAATAAATAAAAACATCCATCCATTTGGGCCCTAACCTATCACCAACTTGTATGGCCATCTACTCAACTATTATGAGCTCGATTAGATGAGTACATTGATGCATCAATCAAAAATCACTCCTATTATTTCCAATCAATCTGTTAAAGCACTACTAAGCAATTCTGGCCTCTTTCAAGCACATGGAACCTCGACCTTCACCCCCAGTTTCCATTATTTTCTCTAGTTGCCCAGAATGGTTACCAGATTCCACAATAAGCAGAACTTGCATGCAGAATCAAAACATCCTCATCCCTGTATCTCATTCCTTCATATTCCTGCTGGATGGTAACCTAAGTTATTAGACTCACCAGTAATCTAGCTGGCTAATTCTACTAAAGGGTTTATGATTGATGTTAGTTTGAAAACACCATCTTCCCTGAAAATGGGTTGCTGTTTAACAAAAAGCCTTCAATAACTTACTGCAAAAGGATTGCATAAGTCAGGCAGGGCTAGAGGAAGGGTTATTCTACCACTGTCATAAGGAGGCTCAATAAAGTGTTTTAGTTTAAAAAAATAGAAATTCTGAAAACAATGTGGAGATTCCTTGAGAAATTAAAAATAGAGCTACCCTATGACCCTGCAACTGTACTACTGGATATATACCCCAAAGATACTGTGTAGTGAAGAGAAGGGCCATCTGTACCCCAATGTTCATAGCAGCAATGGCCACAGTGGCTAAGCTGTGGAAAGAACAAAGATGCCCTTCAACAGATGAATGGATAAAGAAGATATGGTCCATATATACAATGGAGTATTATGCCTCCATCAGAAGGGATGAATACCCAACTTTTGTATCAACATGGATGGGACTGGAGGAGATTATGCTGAGATTATGCTTGAACTAAGTCAAGCAGAGAGAGTCAATTATCATACGGTCTCACTTGTGGAGCATAAGGAATAACATGGAAGACATTGGGAGATGGAGAGGAGAAGTGAGTTGGGGGAAATTGGCGGGGTAGACAAATCATGAGAGACTGTGGACTGTGAGAAACAGAGGGTTTTGGAGGGAATGGGGTGGGGAGTTGGGTGAGCATGTGGTGGGTAATAAGAGGGCACGTATTGCATGGAGCACTGGGTGTGGTGTATAAACAATGAATTTTAGAACACTGAAAAAAATTTAGAAAACAAAAACAAAGAAATTCTGAAATCCACTGTTCTAAAATAAAATTGCCTAATTGTACCTAAGAACAATATTAAGCCCTGACAAGAAAAGGATGGAAACAAACTGGAGTGGATTTAATGGGGACAACAAAGTTTCTAATAAAAGCAAAGTGATGTTTAGACACAAATTATAAGGGTACAGAGAAAGAAAACTCTTTATTTATTGACTACCTACTGTGTTTAAAGTATTTGGGTATCATAAAGAAACCACACTTCATACTGAATTTGTATCAAAAACACTAGACCTACTTCTTTACTCCAAACACTAAAGCTGCTGGAAGGAAAACAGATGCAATGCTTTTTTCTCCCACTCATAGCTTTCAACATATATGGAGTACAAACAAACAAAAATGTGCAAACAAAATCCATCCCCTAATTTTAATTTTGTGATGAAATTTACAACCTAAGGGAAGAATCAGACATAAATCTTAGGAGTTCCACTATTTCCTACCAAAGATGTATTTAGTGATTTTCAGCAATTCTCTCAAGTTAGAGGTTGAAGTTTCCCCAACAGAAATTTAAAGATAGTCTTAGTAAAACAAATTAACAACAAGAGGAAGTTAGTCATTTGGAATATAAAACAAAGGACAATTACATTAGGCTTATTGAGACCTGGCTCTTGGTTTTGTTTGTTTCCTTTTTGGCTCAAAGTAAGGCCACTGACTGCAAATCGTTTGTACAAATAAAATACAACAGGTCCAGAGACAGCTTTCTCTCTCTGCAAGATTCCTTATCTTTAGATGTTTCCTTATTCCCTAGTCCGGGCCAAAAAGTAGCTTAGATTGTTTTTATGATATCTAGAAAATAAGAGACTAAGCTTTAATTCTACACATACATTATTTCATGTAATTCTCATAATAATTCAAAAACTTTACATATTGTCTTTAGTATTGTCTTTTTTTAAATTTTTTAAAATAAATATTTATTTATTTGAGAGAGAGATCACAAGTAGGCAGAGAAGCAGGCAGAGAGAGATGAAGGAAGCAGGCTCCCCGCTGAGCAGAGAGCCCGATGCGGGGCTCGATCCTAGGACTCTGGGATCATGACCCGAGCCAAAGGCAAAGGCCTTAACCCACTGAGCCACCCAGGCGCCCCAGTATTGTCTTTTTTTTTTTTTGTCATTGAGGGGATATAGACTCAGAAACATGAAGAGACCTGTGGAAGGTCAGACTATCAGTAAAAGTCACATCCAGAAATCAAACCCAATCTATATGTCCACAACCTCCACTAATTTCCCCATTATACCACTTCCCAGAAAGACCAGGAAATGATCCTCTAGCTTGGAAAACACAGATGAACATCTTTTCACCTTCTTCGAACATGAAGACCAAGTTAGATAAAACTAAATATAAGCTCCGCTATGTAAATGAGAAATATAATGGAGTGAAATGAGCTCTTCCTATTAGTGAGAATAGCAAAGAGCAACCAAAGTGAAACCACTGGAAATAAATCAGATTGACTTTGAATGACTGGATGTGTGACACAATATCGATGTGGGGAAAACGTGAACACTGCTGTCTAAGGAGTTTTGCATTTAATAAAGTGCCATCTAAAGATAAAATATTAAAGCTGCTACTGGGGACAGGTTATCTCCTTAAAGCAAAGAGCCCTAGGCTGTGGAAATCTGCTGGCTCCTGCAACCATGGCTAGGGGATGGTACTGCAGGCTCAGTGGCAACAGTGTCCCAAAGTTGTGGGTCAGGGGCTACAGAAGTTCCACATGTGGTCCAAAGTCCAGGAAATTCTGATAGGATCCTGTGGGGGCTCCCACACTTTTTTAGCCTATGGGGTAGCAACTCATGGGGAGGGGCTGGCTGAGTGTAGTGACAAAACCCCCATCTCCAGAAGGCCACTGGACTCTTGTTTGTAAAGCCTTCTCTGCTTGTTGTTAGACCACTTCCCAAGTGAAACTATTCCTGTAGTTTATCCATAGATTGGTGAGGCAAGCAGTAGAGTTGATTAGGCAATGGGTTTTCATAAGGTAGAGCACGCTGAAATTTTTAAATTTTATTTCAAAATAATTTTACACTGAAAAGTTACAAAAATAGTGCAGAGAGTTACCATATATAACTTAACCCACCTTGCCATAATGTTAACATCTTACATAACCACAGTACAATGATCAGAACCAGGAGATTAATACTGTTACAGTACTATGCATGAAACTATAGACCATTACTTGAATATAATAATAGGTCTTCATAATGTCCTTTTTCTGGTCCAGGATCCAATCTAGCATACCACATTGCATGTGGTTTTCATTTCTTCTTAGTCTTCTCTAATATGTGATAGTTCCTCAGTATTTATTTGTCTTTCATGACCTTGACACACTTTTTAAAAAAGATTTTGTTTATTTATTTGTTTATTTATTTAAGGGGGACAGGAGAGCACAGAGGGAGCATGAGAGAGAGAAGCAGGCTCCTGCTGAGCAGAGAGCCCAACGTGGGCCTCAATCCCAGAACTCTGAGATCACAACCTGAGCCAAAGACAGTGGCTTAACCGACTGAGCCATCCAGGGGCTCCACTGACACTTTATAAAAATATTTATTTGTTTATTTGAAAAGAGAGAAAGTGAGTGGAGGGAGGGACAAAGGGAGAGGGAGAGGGAATCTCTAGCAGACTCCATACTGAGCTCGGAGCATGTGACACTCAGCTCGATCCCATGACCATTGAGATCATGACCTGAGCCAAAACCAAAAATCGGACACTCAACTGACTGAGCCACCCAGGTGTCCCATGATCTTGAAACTTTTGAAGGTTATGGTCAGTTATATCATTTTGGGTTTGTCTGATATTTTCTTACAACTAGATTGAAGTAACTCATTTTTGGCACAAATACTAGAGAAGTGTATCCTTTTCAGTGTATCATATGAGGAGGTGTGTGATGATAAATTGTTATTGTTGATATTCACCTTGACACTTAATTAGGGAAGTGTCTTCTGGGTTTCTTCACTATAAGCTTACTATATTTCCTTAGAAACTAATAAATATTTGTCTTGTGGACAAATACTTTGACACTATGCAAATATCTTGTTTCTTATCAAATTTTCTTCCATCAATTAATATCCATCAGAGAATCTTGCTTACAACGATTACTCCTGTAATGTTTATGTAACACTACAACATAGAAAACATGATTTTCTTTTTCCTTCATTTCTTTTACATTTATTAATTGGGATTCTTCTTTAAAGTTATCTCTTATTTACTTATTCATTCAATAATTTATGTATACATGGACTCATAGATATTTAACTATAGGTTGTAATGAAGTATTATAATTCATCTTATTGCTCAAATTAGTACTCCTTTTGCCATTGATTGGCTTCTGTGCCCTTTTAACACGTTTCTTACTGGAATTTTATGGTCTATCTCTTTCCAACATGTGTTTCAAAATGCGATAGCCATTAAATCTCATCTGTCCTGACCAACAAATTGGCTTCTCAAGAGTAAGTAAATGGGAGCCGCTTAACATTACAGTATCTCAGATTCATCATATTTTGGGGGCCCACCACTTGAGATTCTGATTTAGCAGATCTTATGTAGGGATTCAACCTGGAATTCATAAAAAATTCATTAAGTAATGATTCTAAAGCTAACCATGTTTGGAAGTCCTATTCTATAGATTATGGGAGTATATTTCTTATTGGTCCCTAGCTGTGCTCCTAAAAAGTACAGACTAGCAGCACTGGCATCACCTGGGAGCATGTTAAAAATGAAAGTTCCTGGGGTGCCTAGGTGACTCAGTTAAGCGTCCGAACTCTTGATTTTGGCTCAGGTCATGATCTTAGAGTCCTGGGATTGAGCCCCATGTTGGGCTTCTCACTCAGCGAGGAGTCTGCTTGAGGATTCGTTCTCTCCCTTTCCCACTATCTCTACCCTTGCTCACATGCTGTCTCTCCCTCTCTCTCTCAAATAAATAAATAAACCTTAAAAAAAAAAAAAGAAAGTTCTTGGACCCCTATCAGACCTAAGGAAGCTGACTCTCTGGGGTGGAGCCTAGGCACCAGCATTTAAATGAGCTCTTCAGAAAATTCTTATGCACACTGAAATGTGAGAAGCTCTGCAAATATACTTTGTTATAGCTGGTAAAAATCACAGGCAGATAAACACCAGTCATCCTTCTGGCCTAAACCCTACCTGAAGCAATTACTCCCAGTTGACTTGTTTTGTTTTGTTTTCCTGGAATGTACCTAAAGATTCTCATAATCCAGTCTGTTATTTTTCTTGGGTATCATCCAAATTGTTCCAAACATATGACTAGCTGCTTCTATAAAGCTGTCAAATTAGAGAGGAAAAAGTGGATTCTTGTTTGCAAAGAGTGAAACACACATTCCAACACCGAGTACCACTTCCTCTTTCTCTTGTCCTACAGTGTCCTTCTCATACAAGAAACAATGCTGAAAAAAACAAAAATGTAGTGTTTATGAGAATTAAGTCATCATTTAATTTAAACTTTTTTTGTATAATGAGAATCACTCTCTGACAGACCTATATAAGAAGTCTTAAAAAAAGAAAAAAGAAGTCTTCTTTCCTATTATGTCTTAATTTATCAATTGTGTACATTATCAGGTATCTGTGGCAAATCCTGCAATAAATTATAATAATCCAGTTGGGGCAGTATACACTGTACAATTATGCTATTTTATTTTGTATTTTAAAATTAGGTGTTATTTGCTTCATTATTAAAGGTACACACTTAGAAAGGAAAGGATACTACTGGGTATTTTGGCCAAGTTTACCTACAATAGCCTGATTCATCTGTGCATAGCCTACCTTCTTCTAGTAGTACATTATACAGCACCTAAAATAGATGTCTAGATATATTAAGAACTCAGTAAACCATTCAAAATATTTAACTTAATTTAGGTCTTATCTTGTGATGTGTGCAGTTCTAAGCCTTTCAAATATTTATCGCATGTAATCAGTGCTATGCCTCTCAGGAAGGAAGAGGGCCTGATTTGCATATTTGCAGATCTCCATGGCAGAATATTCCAACCACAGCTAATTTCAGGCTACCCAATGGCTCAACAAGTGGCCTATAAAAATCCTGAAAATTTAACAATTGATCAAGATAATATGAGCTGACTCTGATACACCACTGCATGCAATCTTCATAGCAAGACTATGGAGCAGTAGCAGAACTGTTGTTTTATTATTAGTGTGTCCATTTTGCAGATAAGAGAATAAGGAAGCTAAGTAACTTATTCAGAGTCAGGCAGTAAATGGTAAATCTAGGATGCAAACCTGGGGCTCTGTGAGATTAAAGCTAGCATTGCATGAAACTAACTGATGGCAAATTCCATTAGCAAAAGTGGAGTAAGATGAAGAGTTATTACAATTCCTGTGTGAATATTCCCAGATAAACCAAAACCATTCTAGATTTTGGCTTTTTTCCCATTGGAACATGAAGCCATTGCTCCCTTGTGGTGTGACCTAACGTCTTTTCCTTCTCAGGTTCAGTGTGTGTTTATCCTGGGACTGAGAGTTGAATTCATTGAAGAGTTTGCTTTTTTAAAAAAATTAGTTTCAAAGGTAGAATTTAATGACTTATCAGTTGCATATAACACTCAGTGCTCATTACATCAAGTGCCTCCTTAATGCCCATCACCCAATTATCCACCCATTACCCGGTTATCACCCTTCGCCTTCCCTTCAGCAACCTTCACTTTGTTTCCTAGAGTTCAGCATCTCTTATGGTTTGCCTCCCTCTCAATTTTCATCTTATTTTGCTTTTCCTTCCTTTCTCTGATGTTGATCTGTTTTGTTTCTTAAATTCCACATATGAGTGAAATCAAATGGTATTTGTCTTTCTCTGACTTATTTCGCATAGCATAATACCTTCTAGTTCCATCCACATTGTTGCAAATGGCAAAATTTCATTCTTTTTAATGTTTGAGTAATATTACATTTTATATATCTACATCACATCTTTATCCATTCATCTGTCAATGGACATCTGTGTTCTTTCCATATTTTGGCTATTGTGGACATTGCTGTTATAAACATTGAGGTGCATGTGCCCCTTCAAATCACTATGCTTGTATCTTTTGGATAAATATCTAGTAGTGCAATTGATGGGTCATAGGGTAGCTCCATTTTTAACTTTTTGAGGAACCTCCATACTGTTTTCCAGAGTGGCTCCACCAGCTTGCATTCCCACCAACAGTGTAAGAGGGTTCCCTTTCTCTTCATCCTCTCGATCATCTGTCATTTCCTGAGTAGTTAATTTTAGCCATTCTAACTGTTGTGAGGTGGTATCTCACTGTGTTTTTGATTTGTATTTCCCTGATGCCAAGTGATCTTGTACATTTTTTCATGTGTCTGTTAGCCATTTGTATGTCTTCTTTGGAGAAATGTCTGTTCCTGTCTTCTGCCCATTTCTTGACTGGAATTTTTGTTTCTTGGGTGTCGAGTTTAATAAGTTCTTTATAGATTTTGGATATTAGCCCTTTATCTGATATGTTATTTGCAAATTTCTCCCATTCTGTAAGTTGCCCTTTGTTTTGTTGACTATTTCCTTTGCTGTGCAAAACTTTTTTATCTTTATGAAGTTCCAATAGTTCATTTTTGCCTTTGTTTCCCTTGCCTTTGGAATCATGTCTAGTAGGAAGTTGCTGCAGCCAAGGTCAAAGAGGTTGCTGCCTGTGTTCTCCTCTAGGATTTTTATGGATTCCTATCACATAATTAGGTCTTTCACCCATTTTGAGTTTATTTTGTGTATGGTGTAAGAAAAACGGTCCAGTTTCATTCTTCTGCTTGTGGCTGTCCAGTTTTCCCAACACCATTTGTTGAAGAGACTGCCTTTTTTTCCATTGGATATTCTTTCCTGCTTTGTCAAATATTAGTTGACCGTAGACTTGAGGGTCCATTTCTGGGTTCTCTATTCTGTTCCGTTGATCTATATGTCCTTTTTTGTGTCAGTATTATACTGTCTTGATGATTACAGTTTTATAATATGGCCTGAAATCTGGAATTGTGATGCTTCTGACTTTGGTTTTCTCTTTCAACATTCCTTTGGCTATTCGGCGTCTTTTTCTGGTTCCATACAAATTTTTAGGATTGTTTATTCCAGCTCTATGAAATGCTATGGTATTTTGAAAGGAATTGCATTGAATGTGTAGATTGCTTTGGGTAGCATAGATATTTTAACAATATTTGTTCTTCCAATCCATGAGCATGGGACATTTTTCCATTTCTTTGTCTCCTCTTCAATTTCTTTCATAAGTGTTCTACAGTTTTGTGAGTACAGATTCTTGGCCTCTTTGGTAGATTTATTCCCAGGTATCTTATGGGTTTTGGTGTAATTGTAAAGGGGATCAATTCCTTGATTTCTCTTTATTCTGCCTTATTTTTAGTGTATAGAAATGCAACTGATTTCTCTGCATTGATTTTATATCCTGCAACTTTGCTGAATTCCTGTATTAATTCTAGAAATTTTGGGTGGAGTCTTTTGGGTTTTCTACGTAGAGTATCTACTCTTCTGCAAAGAGTGGAGTTTGACTTCTTCTTTGCCGATATGGATGCCTTCCAGTTTTGGTAGTTTATATGTTTCTAGGAATGCATCCATTTTGAAGAATTTGCTTTTTACTTGAAAGTTTGCCTATGATCCCTATGGGCAAATATTTCCTTAGGTAATAATAATAATAATCATCATCATCATCATCATAATAATGGGAATTGCAGTTGTCATTGATTGGATGCCTACGATGTGCCAAACACTCTACATTCTACACTCTGCACTCAGGCACTCTACGCTCATTTCCATTGCATTTCATTCTCACGACCTCTCTGTAAGGTAGGCACTATTATTGCCATTTTACGTGTGGAGAAACTATAGTACAGAGGAAGTTAATACACCCCCCCCCCAAATCACATAGTTAATAACCATCAGGTCCAAGGTTGAAGAAACATGCATGTTTTTGAGCCTAAACTCTTATTAATCATGATGTTATTCCCTTTTGGCTCTAGATACTCCATGCCAACGCACTGGCTGATCTTTTATTCCAGCAGCCCAACTCCGTGTTATAGTCCTTGAAGTTATTTTCTGGCACATTTTAAATGCCTCTCTTCCCACCTATCCATGGTTTGCTCCCTTTGTCTTACCTAAAGCAGGTGTTAACTGTGAACAGAAGAGCTGGCATGCTTCCTCATTACCCCAGGACTGCTCTCCAAGTTCACCTACAAATCCCCCATGCTGTTTGCTATTAACCATTGTTCATAGATGGCACTCATAGAACTCAGTAATGTTAACTGAAGGTTCAAATTTCATATAATGGGGTGGGACACAAGTCACTGTGGGTGACTAGCCCGTCTATAAGAATTGAGAGGCATGGAACAACCATGCCAATGAAGTCCACACACTACTCATCTAAATATTTAGAATTATAAATCAAGCCAGTAAGCTGTTAAAAAAGAATATACTCTGTCTTCATAGTGCTTTAGGAGGTCAGTTTTTAATATGAGAATTATTGAATTCCTCCAAGTTTCTCATAGTAGGACAGGGAGAACTGGCCCCTCACGGAAAGGCTGCCCATTTTTCTTCCCACCCTCCAGCTCTCTCCTTAAACACATGATTGTGGACCCCACCCCCAGCCCACACATCCAAGCTCGAGCCCCCTCCCCAGCAAAGAGGGCCTATAGACACTCCTTGGCTCTAGGGGTACATACCCTGAAACTGTAGCCCACCCCAGGAAGGTAGCCCAAAGAAGGCCTATGTTGGCCTTGGATGTGAGTTCAGGGCTGTCAGGCAGGTAATTCCAAGACACAGGCACCAAGGGAGTCCCTGAGTCTGGAGGGGAGCCTGAGCACAGCCTGCACAGCATAGGACTCAGGGTCAAGTTGCCTCTTGCATCGATCTAGTCAGTACTGATAGTAGGAGCTTTTGAATGTGCTCTTCCTGGGACCACTTTGACCCTTTGAATATTAATTTTGAATGATTCCAGTATTTGACAAAGAGATGAAGCAAGGTGAGGTAGCAATCCATATTTATAAAAATTGCCATCATTATGAGCTAAAATTCACGTTTCCAGCCACTAATGTCAATAAGACCAATGTGAAAATTAATGCAGATTAATCCAATTTGGCTAATTGCTTATAATAAACATTATGGCATTCCAAAAAGAACTTCATTTTAAATGAGTAGACGGCTCCTCAACGCTTTCTTACATACAATCTGACTTACTTAGTGCTGGTCCTTCCAAAGCTCCTCTCTTGAATATGTAAATTATTTGAGTAATTTTCTTTATTTTAGTTCACTTGAGTGTAAAAACAGATGAACTCCTAAGATTAAAGGTTTGATCCTTAAATTTTCTAAGCCTCAGCAGCAGAACAACTGAATAAAGCCTCAGCCTCAGCAGCAAAACAACTGAATAAAGCCAGTAAGTACCTTGACACAGACAAGGAGTGCCCATGGTTGGGGGTTCAGAGCACGGACACACCTGAAACCAAGACTGGTTCCTGTGTGGGGAGGTCTCAAAGAAGCAACCCGGCTCAGCTCACACTGCCCTCTGGCATGGAAGTTCTCCAGCTTTTTTATGCATCAGACTCACCTGGAGGGCTTGTCAAAAATGCAGCAGAGTGCTGGGCCCCACCCTGAGAGCTTCTGATTCAGTAGAAGTCGGAGGAAGGAGCCTCTGAATCTGCAGGTCTAACAAGCTCCCAGAGGACCCCACTTTGAGAACCAATGTTCTAGGGTTTATTTTTACATGCATGTACTGTATTCACACCATTATTTCAGTCTATCATTGCTTCTCCTCCCACTTACATAACTGATAGCCCATCCTCCTACCAAGTAACCATATAGGAGATTAAAATCAACTAGGTAAGCAATTTGCACCCGAAAAAAAAAACATTACAACTACATACAGTTTATCGAGTTAATGGCCAATTTTAAAGGTCATTTTAAAGGAATGATAATACCATCTTTCTTCTTATCCTTTTCTGCTATAAAGAAAACCCTGGACACTCCGTTCAGCCTTGTATTCCTCCTAGACAGCAGCACCCCCAGAGATGGTTTTTGGGAACTCATGTCCAAAAGTACTGACTTTCATAATTAGCCTAAATAACCCGAACTCCTCCAGATTTGTTCCCTGTGATGTTACCTAAACCCTTGCTGCTTCTATTTTTAAAAATTATAACTCTAACAAATACACTTTTCTGTGTAAAGGACTAGCACCTATGTAACTGGCTGTGAGAAGAAAGCCACATGTTATAAGCACAGACCCCTGGTATTTCAGCAAAGATCTCTAAACAAACCAAGTGAAGCTGAAAGCTGCCACCTATTAAATTCCTAAAGGAATGTTAAGGTTTGGAACCGCTCTATCACTCAAACCATGTATATTTTTTCTCCCTCCAGTCTGGGTCTGTGTTTCTTCTCTGTAGCCCTTTGCCTTCTTGACCATATCTGCTAGTGGGCAGCCTGAGTTTCTCAGGCAGTTTGGTTGGGGTGTCTCTGCAGGACAGGGAGGCGAGGCTCAAAATGAGATATAGTGTCATGTCAATCCTAAATATACACATAAAAATAAATTTAAGGGGACACCTGGGTGGCTCAGTCAGTTAGGCATCTGCCTTTGGCTCAGGTCATGATTCCAGGGTCCTGGGATCCAACACAGTTCTGGGCTCCCTGCTCAGTGGAGGGTATGCATCTCTCTTCCCTCTGCTTATGCTCTCTCTCTCAAATAAATAAATAAAATCCTTAAAAAAATTTTTTTAATTAAAAAAATAAATTTAAGAGATCTTCTCCAGCTGCTCAATTCCTGTATACCATCCACAGCTATTGTTGGGTCCATAATCAAAGGAGTGAGACTGATACAAAGTGAAGGTCAAGCAAAGCTTTATTTCGCGCCAAGCATCGAGAATCAAACTGACCGGTTGGGGCCACCTCTTACAGAGATATTGACCCCTCCCTGCCTTACAGACTAACTTTTATAGAGCAAAGGCCATGTGGTTGAGCCTGGCCACATGCAGGTGGCCAATGAGATTGTAACACACAGAGAAAGCTGCACAGTCATGCTAGGTCACACACGGGTGGCCAATTGAATTACAATTCACCCCATAGTAGCTATTTGAACTAGCCTATCACCTTGGTCAGAATTGGCGCCCAAAAGGCACTCAAAAGGTGGGGCCCACCCTCCTTGGTAGCTAGGGAGACAGTATGCACGCCCCACCGATTGGTCTCTACCTGGCCCGACTCATCCCTGCCACCGGGCTCTGTTGTCTCCGGGCTCTATTATCTCTGACCTGACCCATCCTTGTATTTGGACTCTGTTATCTGGGACTGGTCCACCGTATTTTACTGGTTTCCTGGACTTGCTTTTAAGTAGGTTCCCCTGGGGGGGTGGGGGCAGGGTCAGTTTAAGTTTTATTACATAAACAACAAAATCACTGTTTAACCGGATGGAATCACTCTGGCTAAATAGGCCCTTACAGCTATAACTTTACTAAAATGTTTAAATTTTCCAGTAAGTAACTTTTGCCCCCTTCAAGGGGGAGGAAATCCCAAAAGGATCAATTATAAAGATAAAACAAATTTTCTGGTAGTGGTTCATGGCCTCTATCATATTGTACATTTTGCAATATTTCTCAAGCTTTCTGGTTTGCTCATTGGTGTCCCCAACACATTGCTGGCCTCCTCAATCAAATTCCACACATTTGTTCTCCTTCTACTTATTGATTGTGCTGAGGCAAATGTCCTCACTGACTCAGCTTCCATTGAAGGCCATGTCCTGTTTATGACCAAAGTCTCACTGACTCAGCTTCCATTGAAGGCCATGTCCTGTTTATGAGCAAAGCCACAGTGATCATGTGATACCTGATATGTCTTCCCTAAAACACACATAAAGATTGACATCCCTCAGGGCACATGTCTAGTGAAAGGACCAGAGTCCTCATTCATTTTGCTGATTTTTTAAAGGATTTTGGTCTAGCAATATTTCACTTGCACAGCTTTTCATACAGATTTTTCAAGCTAAATTATTTTTATTTTAAACAAAAATCTATTTTTTCCAATGCAGCATGTTTAAGTTAGCATCACTTACTTTGTGAATGAAAATATTTATGTATGATTTACTAACTAAAATTCATACCATATTTTGTGCTTTTTCTGTTAGATGCTTTTAATTGTAAAGAATAGGGAACTCTGGGGCTCCTGGGTGGCTGAGTCGGTTAAGAATCTGCCTTTGGCTCAGGTCATGATTCTAGGGTCTTGGGATCGAGTCCCTCATCAGGTTCCTTGCTCAGCTGGGAGCCTGCTTCTCCCTCTGCCTGCTGCTCCCCCTGTTTGTACGCTCTGTCTCTCTCTCCCTGACAAGTAAATAAATAAAATCTTTAAAAATATATATCCTAGGCGCACCTAGGTGGCTCAGTGGGTTAGAGCCTCTGCCTTTGGCTCAGGTCATGATCCCAGGGTCCTGGGATTGAGCCCCACATCGGGCTCTCTGCTCAGCGGGGAGCCTGCTTCCTCCTCTCTCTGCCTGTCTCTCTGCCTACTTGTGATCTGTCAAATCAATAAATAAAATATTAAAATATATATGTATATATATCCTAGCCAAAAAAAAAAAAAGAGAACTCTGGTTGTCTCAGATTAAGGAAGTCTATTGTAAGTCTTCTTGCCCAAATAAGGAAACAGGGATCTCATAGCTAGGACACATGGGGACCCAGAAAAATGAAGTTCCAAAACCTCACAGAAGAACAAGATATCAGCCAGCCCTGAGGGGACTGGACACATGAGCCATTCAGAATACAGGTGGCTCCTAGATCCATGTAATTGTGCAGCCCCCTCCATGGCTGGCTACATAATTTGCAGGTGCAAACTGAAAATGTGGAGTCTTTAGATTAAAAAGCAAGGAAACTGCCATTCTAGGTCCTAAGATATAAAGCTTTTTCCTTTCTTTTGCTGTCTCTCTCTTTCTTTCTCTCAAATTGTCATGGATTTTTAAAAATATGTTATTTAACATCATTCTAAGTAAAGTGTCATCATGGTTTTTACCATTCATCTTTATACGATGTGATGTCAGTTTTGAATGTAACTATAAGAGCATTTAACTCATAGTGCAATCATCAAACTTGCACAATTCTATTTTGTAGTTCCTATGGGCATATATACTGCATTCTTACCAGAGCAGTGAACATGCTATGCAAAACTAATTCAGTTGTTTTTATTTCACTTCTTCATTTGTGGAAATCCTACCGACAGCCTCTACCTTTGGCCTCCTGATGAGCAGGGAAGGACTGAAAGACAAAGGACTGGGTTGTCTTCTCTTTCCTTTCCTTCCATGCCATCATTTTCAGTGGAACTGGTTGCCCACCATGCGGAAGCAACATGAATAAGAAGGGATATGGTAGGTTTCCCTACTCATTGATGCTTCTTAAAACACATTGCGTTCTTGGTGCCTGGGTGGCTCAGTCAGTTGAGCACACCAGACCCTTGATTTCAGCTCAGGTCATGATCTCAGGGTTGTGAGATGGAGCTGCAGGGTTGTGAGATAGGGCTTTGCGCTCAGCGCCAAGTTTACTTGTCCCTCTCCCTCTGCTCTTCCCTGCCCCTCTTAAATAAATAGATAAAATCTTTTTAAAAACCCCACACGTTGCATTCTTTGTGCTTTCAAAACAGTTCTGGTTCTGATGGTAAGTTTGGCCCTTTGCGGGTGTGAGTGCCCTGCTTACTCAGCCTTAAACATACCACGGTACCTGGTACTTGCTCTGAGTCTCTGCACTCCCAAGCACAGGCTTTTGTGCTCCTGGGACACTTTGAACATAGTATATAAATGGTGCTGTAAGGAGTGGCAGACATGCTTACTGAGGCTATCTCAATGATAAAATTAATGAAAATTTCAAGACAGAGACAAGAGAACATTAAATCAAATGCAGAACTGTGTTCATGATCACATGTTCACGAAGCTGGCTTTGGTCCCATCACTAGCAGAAAACATGTTCGCCATGTGGCCCAGCTGTGTCTGCTCCTTGCTGCTGCCACCTACTATCTTGTTCTCTTTTGGGGTTCTCAAATTGTCCTAACTTCAGCTTATTCATGGACTTTCATGGCCCCTTCTCTGTATGTCTTCTAATTTCTTCTCCTTGTCCCAACTGACCCATTCTCTTCACATTGCCACCTAAAACTACTGCAAGAGGGAGGCTAAGATGGTCCTTTTCTGGGTTTTATGCCAGCCCACCCCTTAAATGGGACAGAGGGACTGGGATGGAGGTGGGAGCAGGGAGAGAAAGAGGAAAGAAATGAAGGCACATGAATTGAATTCAGGAACTTGAAATTATTTCCTTTGCCCTCAGATAATGTCTTTTCAATCTCTAAGTGAATGAGTACAGAAAGTAACTGAAATGACAATGGATAATTGAAAGGAGAAATACAGTTTTATAGACACATTACAGCTAAGAACCAAATGGTTGCTCAAAGATTTATTAAAAAGATTTAAGTATGAATATGTTCTGGTTTCATGCTACATATCATACCACAAGTTCTTTTGTGGATAAAAACCATTATACAGACTTTGCCTATACAATTAATTTTATTAAAGAAATAATATTGTCTGCATGTTAATACTGCTGCTGGATTCAATTAATACTTTTCAAAAATAGTTTTGTTCTTTCCACTGACTTCATAGGAGGGAAAATTTCCATCTTTGGAAATGTGTGGGAGAAAAACACAAAAGGGCAATTAAACATTGGTTTTGCTTTATTATTTACTTATTTATTTTTATTTGTGGTATATAGTAATGGATAATAGCTCCCAAGGCAATCCATTCATGATTATGAAATGCCATTTTTTTTGTGAATTCATTTTTAAATAAAAATGCCATGTCTGACCATTGCAGAAGTCCATGGTGTTTCCTTTTTGGGACCATGCTTGGAATGTTGGTTGCTCATCAATTCCTTGCATGACTGTTTTTCTTTTTTTTTTTTTAAGATTTTATTTATTTGACAGACAGAGACCACAAATAGGCAGAGAGGCAGGCAGAGAGAGAGGAGGAAGCAGGCTCCCTGCTGAGCAGAGAGCCCGATGAGGGGCTCGATCCCAGGACCCTGGGATCAAGACCTGAGCCAAAGGCAGAGACTTAACCTACTGAGCCACCCAGGCACCCCATGCATGACTGTTTCTATCCAACTAACAATTATGAAAATAAACCAATGTTATGGAATTCTTGTCTTTACCATAATGTTGATTTTATCTGCCCTCCCCCCACCCCATTTTTTAAAAAATAAACTCAAGCTGTCGATGTAGAAGTAGAAAATGGAACAAATCAGAATGGGAGCACCAACTTATGTATTTACTTAATTAAAATTTAATTACATTAAACTAATTAAACTTAAATGCATAAAACCAGAGAAGTGAATAAAAATGGGGAAAAACCAAAAAATATTTATTGATACAAAGTTTCCTAAGAATAGTTGAAATCTTGCCATTCGCAACGACGTGGATGGAACTAGAGGGTATCATGCTTAGTGAAATAAGTCAATCGGAGAAAGACAACTATCATATGATCTCCCTGATATGAGGAAGTGGAGATGCAACATGGGGGACTAGGGGGGTAGAAAAAGAAGAAAAGAAACAAGATGGGATTGGGAGGGAGACAAACCATAAGTGACTCTTAATTTCACAAAACAAACTGAGGGTTGCTGGGGGGAGGGGGTCGGGAAAGGGGGGTGGGGTAATGGACATTGGGGAGGGTATGTGCTATGGTTAGTGCTGTGAAGTGTGTAAACCTGGCAATTCACAGACATGTACCCCTGGGGATAAAAATTTGTTTATAAAAAATAAAAATTAAAAAAAAAAGAATAGTAAAGAATTCCATGGACCAAATAGTGCCAACATTTATTCATTTTTTGAGAAGAGAATACATTTGAAAGGAGTTACAGTTTATCTAGCATGGGGTAACCTGAGAGTGTTTGGTAGACATTGAAAGAACATTCAATGAAGAGAAGTTGGCAGAGTAAATAGTAGTAAATGATCTGTGTGGGGGCTCAGGAGTAAGAGTGTGGTATGTTCCAGTATGGGCATGAGGAAGCCTTCGCTTAGATACTGTGCTCCAAAACGGGTACCAAACCAATGACGAGAAGAAGCCACTCTGGAACTGGTCCACCTGAGGACCAGGAAATATTTGTAGAAACCTGAACACCTACCATTCCTTGAAGTCATCTGGTAAGGCTGCCATGCATGGAAATCATTAAAGTCAGGTCTATTTTCAGATTCATTCAACTATCTTAGACTATTTTTTTCTCATCAGTGTTACTTTGGCCCTATTATTGACTATCATAAAGTATCATGAAAACAGCTACTCTATTGTAAATTGAGACAGATTCTGGGGAACTTAAAGTCTGGAGTAGGAAGGAGATTTACTTTTTACTGTTTGCCCCTTGACACACTTTGGCTTTTATCTTACATGCATTGTCACTGTTTTAAATTAAAAAAAGGAAGACTGTGGTTGGAGGACACTGCAGCATACTTTCTGTAGAAGATAGAAATGTAGTAATTCTTTGTACAATTAAATGTTGCTGTGAAATATATGTAGTTTATTAAATCTACCCTGTTGCTATAGAAATGGGTATAATATAAATGTTCAGACACATACCAGATTTATTGAACAGATATATTCATATATATTGAACAGACATACCAGATATATTGAACAATGCAGTGATATTGTAGACATAAGCACAGATCACAGAAATTTCAATATGTTTGATGTAACAGTCATGCAAATCTGTATTTGCCAAAGGAATTTTACGGAAAATGATTAGGCTATGCTTGCTTTCTTGGGGAAAATAAGGGCACAAGGGGTTCCCTAAAAAATCATTTCCAACTGAATAAAGGACATTTGGATAGGAGTTTTTCATGGAATGTAGTTACAGTGACTGTCTTCATTATAATGCACTAGCACACTGTAGTTATTTTATACAAAGAGGAGAAAAGACGTTCTTAGAGCTTTTGTCAATTATATTTTATTTTTGAAAAGAGTAAGAGAACTTATCTATTTTTTCTTTTTTCTTTTTTTAAAGATTTTATTTATTTATTTGACAAAGAGAGACACAGTGGGAGAGAGAACACAAGCAGGAGGAATGGGAGAGGGAGAAGCAGGCTTCCCACTAAGCAGGGAGCCCAATGCGGGGCTCGATCCCAGGACCCTGAGATCACGACCTAAACCGAAGGCAGACACCCAACGAGTGAGTCACCCAGGCATCCCTATTTTTTGTCTTTTAAAAGAACAGATTGCTTTTATTGAAGAAATAGGTGTGGTTAAGGAATTTTTACACCTGAACATGAACAAGGAAGTACGTTCAAAGTCATTGCAGCACTGTCAGACAGGTAAAAATTTAAAATCTGTAACACAATACTTCATGTTACTTTGGAATCCAGTGGTATGTAATAAAAGTAGACAAAATATGGACTGGTGACACTCCAAATTCAAGAGAGTAGTTGTCTCCGAGGAGGTTGAGATTTGAAAATAGAAAGAGAAAAACAGGGAACTTTAACTTTGTTTGTAATAATAATTTGTTATTAAGTAAAAATAAATTAAACTGATCAGTAAAATAGAAAATTTATTATTGATTTATTATTAAAAAGAAAAGAAGAAATAGAATTAAAGCAAATACAAGTCAGCATTTATTCACTTGGGAGGTCAGCTTATGAGAATTTGTTATATTATCTATTATACTTGTCAAAAACTTCATTTAAAGGGGTGCCTGGGTGGCTCAGTGGGTTAGAGCCTCTGCCTTCGGCTCAGGTCATGATCCCAGCATCCTGGGATGGAGCCCCACATCAGGCTCTCTGCTCAGCGGGGAACCTGCTTCCCCCTCTCTCTCTCTGCCTGCCTCTGCCTGCTTGTGATCTCTGACTGTCAAATAAATAAAATCTTAAAAAAAAAAACTTCATTTAAAAAACTACAAGCAAAACAAGAAAATAGACTTGCTCTGTCTATGAAAAATGTAGAGATGCCCACTTATTATCAATTATTAGAATAAGTAGAGCATATAATAATTTGGGAAGTGAATGAGTATTTCTAAATGGTGGTAAGTTTTGATTTTGATCAGTTGGAGATTTCAAGAGAGTAAACAAAAGAAAACAAAAGGTAAGGAAAATCAATAGGTAAAAAATATTAAATAAAATATATACTTTATTATTTTTTTAATGGGAAATGATCTATGGTTCAATGTAGCACTATTTTATATACCACTAAGGGTCAAGATGGAGGTGAATATTGCCAATATGGCTGCTAGATGTCATTGATCTAAAGATGAATCCTGATTGCAAAGATGTTCAAATCTGAAGCAAAACAAAACAAAATACATCTTAGAATTGATAAAATGCAATAAGATGGTATTCTAGATCTTCCATCTCAAATTAACCTAACAAAGAATGCATTGGACTTTTGTTGGAAAAACTTATTAAAACTAGTTAAAAGTCTTTAATGAGTGGGGCCCGGATGGCTCAGTTGGTTAAGCATCAGATTCTTGGTTTTGGCTCAAATGGTGATCTCAGGGTCATGAGGTCAAGTCCTGCTATAGGCTCAGTGCTCAGTGTGGAGTATGCTCAATTCTCTCTCCCTCCCCCTTTCCCTCTCTGTCTTCCCCTCTCCCCCACCAGTGCACACTTTCTCTCTCAAATAAATAAAATCTTTTAAAAAATAGATATGACTATATGAATATTATTGGTTTTTATTCAATGAAAGACACAATATATATGATTTATAGTTGGTTGATCATTTGGGATAATATATTTACAATGTTAAAAATTGACAAGGATGAGGGAGCCAGGTGGTGGGTATTATGGAGGGCACGCATTGCATAGAGCACTGGGTGTGATGCAAAAACTATGAATTCTGTTACGCTGAAAAGAAAGAAAAAAAAATTGACAAGGAATTATTTAAATATTTAAAAATATTTAACAGTACTGTCCCTTAGAGCTTTCTATGATAAAGGAAACATTCTGTGTCTGTGTTATCCAGTATGGTTGCCACTACCCACATCAGGCTACTGGACATTTGAAATGGGGATAATGTAACTGAGAACTAAGTTTTTAATTTTTAAATTTTAATTATTTTAAATTTAAATAGCCACATGTGGCTAATGGCTACTTTATTGGACAGTGCTAGGCCTGAAATATTCAAAGAACTCTAGCAAATCAATAAAAGAAATACAAGATTGTCCAGTAGAAAAATATAAATAGGTTGATAGAATGGGAAGCCCAAATTGCCAACAATCACATGAAAAGATCCAAAATGACAAGTAACTGGAGCAAACTAACATAGTAACATAGTATAGCTGAAAAGGTTGAAAGTCAATACCAAGTGTTGGTGAGGATGTGGGGAAAACAGCCCTCACTTACTGCTGAAGGTTGGGGTAGACTGATGGCTATCTTGGAAAACGGTCTGGTGAAATTATGGACACATATATCAAATAACCAAGCAATCCACCTCACTTTCTATAGAACAGCTCAAACATATGTCATGAAGAAGGCAGATGTCCATCATGATGTGGTTTATGATGATAGATATTTAGAGGTTATTCATATGGTGGAAATAGAGAATTACAGTGCAGCAGAGGTACACTAAGGAATACTTGGCTACAGTCAGAAATAATGAACCAGAACTACCTACAGCAACAGAGACAGAGCTTAAAAACCCAGTGTTTGGTGGAAAAGGCAAGAAATAGATTGAGATGTGTAGCATAATCCTACTAATGTATGTTTTCAAAATCAAGTGACACAAAAACAGTATTACATTTTTCAAGATACTTAGATACCCAAGGACAAATACCAAGCATATTATTCTTGGTAGCTATGAAGGGGGAAGGGTGGAGAGGGGAGCAGGGAGCAGGAATGAAGGAGTAAAAATAGAGGGAACGGCTGGAAAAAAGACTGATTATAGTATGACATAAGTGAAAGAATATGATTGACCTAACTTCTTTGCACCTGATGTTCAAAGGAGGGGGGAGTAAAATGTGACCTGGCACTTGAATTCCCTGGATCATCTAATCATTATTTATGGTTCTCTTGATACTGTGTATATTTTTATGAGCTAAATAGAAGCATATTTTGTGTTCTGTTGCTTCTGTTATTCAGTGCTTGCTTTAAACACAGGCATGCTTATAATTCATTATATTGGTCTCTACTAGTTTCTGTGAACTCTGCCTGCTGCTATTGTTTTTGCACAACAGAATATTTTATGATCCATTCCAGTATTTCCCTAAAGAACATAATGCTTTGTGAAACTTCTATTGTAGAAAATATGTGAATACTGAATTGAAACTGTAAGAACTGAAGAGCAGAAGGGTCCAGAAGAACAGAGCAGGTGACAATTCACAGGTGCTCTCATTAGCTGCTCTGGGTGCAGGTTTAGATACTATTCTTTCAGACAAGGTTCTCAGCCGAGTGTATTAGTTAATCCTCTGAGCCTGAAATGATTTGCATAATCATGAGGCTGGGCCTGGGATTTGATTCCTATGGCAACTTTGAAGCTTTTTCAGACTCCGGCTCTTTCCTTTCTCTCATTTCCTCTCTTTTTTAGAATTTTTCAGGAATGGATTTGTGGAGTTTTATTTTTTTTTTCCTTTATGTAGAAGCTGATCTTGTAAATCTTTCACAAATTAAAAAGTGTTCAGAGCTGCAAAAGAAAGCAATCAGACACTGTTGTATTTTACTGCACCTCCCCCAAGGTATTATCATGACATCTTTGAAATTAGTGTACCTTCTTGTTTTTATTTAACTGATTTCTTACATAAAGTAATGACTCCTCTCAAGTAACACATGACACTTCAATTTCAAAAGTACACCGTTCAAATGATGGAAGTCAATGTCTATATGAATTTCCAAACTATAGCCAAAAACCAGTTACTTCATTTCAGTCCTTATAAAGCTTTCCTTTTCTGCAAAATAAGTATGCCTCTGGTTATCTGTCATCTCAACTAAGATAACCATGTTAGTTATCTAATACTATTTAACAATTGCTCCAAAACTTAGCGGCTTAAAATAAAAAATCTTTTGTTGTCTTTCATGGTTTGAAAGAGTCAGGATTTCAGACAGGGCACAGCAGGAAGCATGAGGGCCTCAGCTGTAATACTCCAAGTCTTGGGAGTGGAGTCATCTAAGGGCTTGTTTGCTTACATGTCTGGAAGTTGATGTTGGCTGTCAGCTGAAACCCTCAGTTTCCCTTTCATGAGCCTCTCCTTGTGGCTGGTTTGAGATTCCACATAGCATAGAAGCTGCGTTCCAAGGGCAAGTGTTCTGAGAGAGCCAGGCAAAAGCTGTGTCCTTCTTATGGCCCAGCTTCAGAACCTGCATGGTATCTGTCCCATTATTCCCCACTGATCAGGGCGGTACAAGCCCCATCTGGACTCAAGGAAAGAGTATCTAGATCCTATCTCTTGTGGGTGTTAGCTACATCTCTCAAAGAACATGGGAGATGGGATAAATATATTTTATTATCACATCACAATCACCAACTCATTTTAACTTGGAAAAGAAGCTCAAATCCCAGGATGGCTTTGGTGCTCAACATTTATTCCTTCCTAACTAGTGTGCCTACATTGGTCCCTTTCAAAAATAAGTAAATGAAATAAGTCCTAATGAAAAGATCTCTTACTTAATATTACTAGTTCTTTGAAGATAATTACCAGAAAATGACTAGAATTAAATCAGTAACATAAAAGTAACTGTCATATCTAATTAATTAGGACTCTCTGGGTTGCCAGTGACAGAAATGAACTCAAACTAGTTTAAGTAGATGAAAATTCATTGTCTCATGATTCTGAAAAGTCTAGGTCTTCATACAGATTCAGTCATGCTGGATTCAGGAACTCAAAGGATGTTATTAGGCCTCTGTTTCTTCCCATTTCTTGACTCTTCTTTTCTCTGCACCAGTTTACTCCCAGGGAAGCTCTTTTCTTGTGGTGATAAAGATGGGTCCCCAATATCTCCAGACTCAAACAGTCTCTAGTGCTTGTGATAACAGGGGACAAGCTTCCCCTAAGCCTCCTCTTAGCATCCTTAAAAATCCCTGAAAGAGGATTAGGGTTAGGGCCAGATGAGGGTACCCTCTGGACAAGTCACTGTCCTGGTGTGCTTTAGTCAGGATACTCCAGAGAAATAGAACCAACAGGTGTGGAGGCCAAGAAGTCCCATGAACTGCAGGATGGGAGATTTGGAGAACCAGAAAAACTGGTGGTGTAACTCAATCTTAAGTCCAAAGGCCTGAGAAATGGTGGGGGGCATGAGGGCTGATGATGTAAGTCCCTGTCTGAGTCCAAAAACCCAAGTATCAGGAGCACTGATATCCATGGGCAGGAGAAGATGGATGTCTCAGCTCAAGCAGAAAGAGAAGGAATTTGCCCTTCTTTGCCTCTTTGATTTGGCCCCTTGATGGATTGGATGATGCCCACCGAAATTGGTGAGGAGGATCTTTACTTGGTCTTCTAATTTAAATGTTAATCTCTTCCAGAGTCACCCTCACAGATATACCCAGATACAATGCTTTTCCAGCCATCTGGACATCCCTTAGTCCAGTCAAATAGGCACATAAAATTAACCACCACGAGGTGGATGGGAAAACTTGGCCCACCAGAGTCATACCCGAGACTGCAGGGGTGGGGAGGTCTTATGATTGACAGCCCTATCAGGGGTCAGAAGAGTAGCTCCTGAGTGAATAAGGTAGCTGTGGGATATCAGATGGCAGGGTAAGTGGATGGGATGCAAAAATAATGATGGTGAGCAAACCTAGTAGGTTTTAATGCCTCCTCAAACATCAGTCTAGAATTTTGGTAGAGTTGAATGAGAGAAAGTCAACTTATTAAATCTTAAGTTGGGAGAACGCAATAAGCAACCTCCTGGGTTCTTATGCTATCAAATGGGGTGACTAAATCATTTCCACATTGTAAATCTAGAGTTCACTTTTTTTCATAGCTACATATTCATTGCTATTTTATCTCTGAAACGGCATGGTTTAACCTCAGTCTTTAGCCTATACTGGGGGTTTATAGGTCTCCTGTGGAAAACTGTATTAAATCACAAAGGAAAAATGACCTCCTTATCCTGTTGGAATATGATTTATGAGTCCATGCTTAGGTGTTTTATTACTATATATCATAACTTTTATTAGTGCTTCCATTAATATTGCCAGTCGTGAGCCATAAAATTGGCTCTGGGTATATCCACGAACTTTTATAAAACTCCTTCTGAATCACTAGTTTTTCTGTAAATCATATAAAACATTTTTTTTAAAACCTGGCAGTTCTCTTCATTGTGGTTTAGCACTCTCCTTTTTTTAAGAATAGAATCATAGCTGCTCAGAATTGTGCGGAGCTCTTGGAAGTCATCTAATCTCATTCCGTATTTCTCTATGTCTGGAGTGTAGGCAATCTGTACATTGAATAGAATGAATGAATCTCTTCCATAATGTTATCCTGCTGATAAACATACTACCTCACAGGGTCTTAGGGGTTATTTCTGTTGTTTGTTTTTTTGTTTGCTTTTGAAACAAATTCTAATTACCAGAAACTTTCCCAGTTTTTCTTTTCAGCCCCACTGAACAAGCCTACACATGACAGGTGCTTAATTTCTCATCTTTAGGTTACCACGTGTTCCCTGAGACTTTTTCAGGCTTCATATTCTCAGTTCCATCCAACTCTCTTTATGTGTCATAGTTTCCACAGCCACCTCCACCTTGACCACTTGACTTTGGCCATGTCCCAGTCTCACTGGGAATAGTGGTTCATTGTATCACAAATCTACCAGCCCCTCAGTTTTCTGGTCTTCATTTTTGCATCCTATTCATAGAGATATCTCCAGAGACTGTCAAATTATTTCCTGCTGTCCAGATATCTTATTTTAAGGCCTTTGCCTGACTAAGATAAACTACAAAAAAAAAAGAAAGAAAGAAAGAAAGAAACGAGATGAGTTTTGTCTGGAATTTTCCCAGACAAATGGGAACATTTGGTTACCAATTTATGATTTGCAGCATCCTTTTTCTTCTGACTTAAAAAAAAAATAGAGATTTTATTTTTTTCCTGACTTTGATCATCTGGTCTTTTTACCTTCTCCCTAAACCATCAAAGACTATAACAAAGTTTCACTGACCTCATCCACAGGTCCTGTTAGGATTCTTGGATGTTCATTCTGGCGGCATAATATTTTGAGATGTTACCTAAGATTTCCTTTTCTGAGTTTCTTTTACTCTTTGCTCTTAATGCATTTAGTAAAAGCATTCATTGACTAAGGGCAAGATTATTACAGCAGAAAAGCGAAGGAAAGGCTTTTTACATTTCTAAAGCTTGTGCCTTTGTGCTCGCTTCAGCATCACATAACTAAAGTTTGTGCCTTTGGACATAAAAATATTCTAGGCCCAGAGGGAACTCAGGCCATAAAAATTAGATGGGGGGGGGGAATTGTGCTGTCTGCAGTCAGGGTCTGCTTTTGTCAATCCTGTCACACCCTCTGCTTCCCCTCTTCTTCACCTGTGATTCATTGAACTACATACATTTGCTCAGACTGGAGAAAGAGAGAGGAGAAACACTCAATAAGTTTGGAAATCCAAGAACAGAGGAGAATGTGGGCATGCCCAGGACAGAGGCAAGGCTTGAGCGTTTTCTTATGCCCAGAAGAAGAGTGAGTGAGGTGTCTAAGTGACAGATCCAGGCAACTCAGGTCAACCTCACAAATCCTGCCTCTTCCCAGAGCAACTTGGGAAAGAGCAGAATGATTTCCCCTGGGCCTGAGAGCGGTGTGGAAGTGCTGAAAAGTCATGCTAACATGGAGACTTAACACAGAAAGCAGTGAGTCCTAGAAAGGCAGCAAGAGAAGGTCAAATAGGGATTTTACTTCTATGTTTCTCCAGTGTGTGTTCTGAGGAATTCATGGAGGTGTGCTCCTCAGTTCCTCCCCCAGTGACTTCCTGGCTAGCTGTAAAGGATGTAGTTAGCCCACATGCTCCATCTGTTGGTACCTTCTGGCTCTGCTTTAGTATTTAAGTTAAGGCGTCCTTTCCAAGGTAGCACCCTACCCCATCCCCCTCGCCTTGAATGATTGAGTGTGGAGACCGTCCCAGCCATTTTTGCCCTGAGTGGGCATCCTCATGGCCAATCTTTGCTCCTGGCCAGCCTGTTATTTCAATTAAGACTGTCAGGCCTGCAACATGGTCAGAGGTTGTTCCTGTCCCAAATTGTTTCCTCCCCAGTTCATCTCTAAATTTTGTTCTAGGTAACTCTCACTAGACCTTTGCCTTCCTAACTCTGTCTCAGCATCTATGTTGCACAGTACCCAAATGACACAATTTCTCTGTACCAAAGGATTAATTAAAGCACTAGTTAAGTAAAGCTGGCAGTATTTGTTTTTACTGACATGCACATGCAGCCTGTATATGGCTGATGTCCATCCACTATGGAAAAAAATCTACTGGTAAACTTTCTAATCAGACTTTGGATTGACAGAATTAATAGGATTTACAGAAGCATAAAAGCGTTCCCAGCATATGGGACCTTGCATTTGAGAAACTTATGGATAGCTTGAAAATGCTTTACATTTTTTAAAGAAAAAATTTATCTGTGGCCATAATCACTGTAGAAAACCTCATGACATCTTTAGTTTACAGTACTAATAATAATGGCCGTCATTTATTATGTTACAATATGGCATTATTATTGCAATATGGCAGGAAATGTGATAAGCATTTTACACCCCTCATCTCATTTAGTTCTAGAGGCTGATGCCTAAGCAATATTAATTCATGAATTAGTTAATTGCTCTTAAGAATTTCAACTTTAGCCAGAAAGTACATTAGCACTGGAACTGGAAATTGCTATCCGGGTAATATAATGAATGTATTCATTCAAACGTTAATGTATAATGGTGGATCTTGGAAACAGAAATATTATGGTATTATTAGTTTAATCCAAACAAGTGTATACCATAGGAATAATTACAAACTTTCCAACCACATTATTTGTTTAGAAAAGTACATTCGGGGTGCCTGGGTGGCTCACTGGGTTAAGCCACTGCCTTTGGCTCAGGTCATGATCTCAGGGTCCTGGGTTCTCTGCTCGGTGGGGAGCCTGCTTCCCCCTCTTTCTCTGCCTGCCTCTCTGCCTACTTGTGATCTCTCTCTCTCTGTCAAATAAAGAAATAAAATCTTTTTTAAAAATCCAACCTCTTACTTCATAAAATATGAAAGCATTGCTTTTACACAGGGGAATATCAAGGATGGGTAAATTACCTAAGTGTGGAGTCAACACTATCAGATCCCAAGTAGGGACCCTAGCTATTTTGAATGTGAATGGATTTCATCAAATGCTTTTTCTGTGTCAGTTGATATTATTATATGATTTTCCTTCTTTAGCCTGTTTATACAGTGGTTCGTGTTGATTTTTTAAATGTTGAGCCAGTCTTATATATTGGAATAAATCTCACTCCATATAGTATATACTTCATGTTATATACTTCTTTATATACATTGTTGGATTTTTATCTGAGTTCATGAGAGGTGTTAGTCTTTAGTTTTATTTCTTGTACTTTGTTTGTCTGGTTTTGGTATTAGAGTAATCCTAGCCTTAAAAAATGAGTTGGGAAGTGTTCCCTGCTCTTCTATATTTTAGAAGAAATTGTGTAAAACTGATGTTAACTTTTCTTGATGTTTGGTAGAATTCTCCAGCAAAACCATCTGGGCCTGGAGATTCTTTTTTGTAAATTTTTAATTACACATTCCATTTCTGTAATGGTTAAAGGACAAAGCAGATTAATTATCTAGTTCATCCCGGTTACATTTTAATATTTTGTAATTTTCCTTTTGGCTATTTTTTTTTAGTATAGTTGACACACAAATTACATTAGTCTCAAGTATACAACTTAGTGATTTGACAAGTTTCTACATTATGCTATATTCACAAGTGTAGCCACCATCTGTCTTGTTACATCACTCTTACAATATCATTGACTGTATTCCTTATGCTGTGCCTTCTATTCCCATGACTTAGTCATTCCATAACTGGAAGCTTGTATCTCCCACTCCCCTCATTTTGCCTATTTTGAAGGGACAAAGGAAAACATTCAATGCGAGGGCCACAATAAATATGAAGATCTAAGTAGTAATCTGATTTTACATTTACATTTATAGAATGTAAAGTATTTGATACTCAGGATTTAACTTGTTAAATGGACTTGGAATCATGAATCCAAACAAGTGCTGAATGCAATGTTGAGGGATTTGTTTGCTTTTTCTTCTTCCATCCTAAATCTCTGATTTTATTGGCCCTATTTTTAAATTATTGAAAGTTAATGATTCCATTTTTTGCCACTCAAAACCCCAAGATTTCACTTGAAATCATACACGGAGCCTAGGAAATAAAACCTTCCTCTGCTGTTGAAATAAAGGTTCAGATACATGTTTGCTATTTTTACAGCTGTATTGGTCTATTGGTCAAGGAGAATAATGAAGACAGAAATATTTCAAACAGGGGAGATTTAATGTGGGGAACTGATTGCACAGATGATAGAAGACTGAAAAAACAATAAGACCATTGTGAGGTATCTCAAAGATTAACATGTGCAAAAAAATAATTTTTCAGTCCCATCCAGGGCTGGAGAACAAAAGGGAAGATGTGAGGCTACAAATCCTGGGTGTGATAGGAACACACGTGGACAGTGCTGGGATCCCTATGGAGGTGTTGTGTGCCTGGTGCTCAGGGGTCTGATTGGGGCCTCATGGGGCTGGGGTTGGGATGCCTATTTGTCTGTCAAATGATAACTATGGAACAAGAGGTGCAGCTAATCGGTGACATAGTAGACCCATTTCAGGGAAGACAAATCAATAAGAGCCACTATCGGGGCACTTGGGTGGCTCAGTGGGTTGAAGCCTCTGTCTTAGGCTTGGGTCAGGATCCTGGGGTCCTGGGCTTGAGCCCCACCCACATTGGACTCTCTGCTCGGCGGGGAGCCTGCTTCCCCCTCTCTACCTGCCTCTCTGCCTACTTGTGATCTCTGTCTGTTAAATAAATAAATAAATAAATCTTAAAAAAAAAAAAAGCCACTGTTGAATGGACCTAAGCCAGAAATCATAGTGAAAATATAGCTGGACAAGAGATCATTCAGCTGGAAATTGAACATGAATGTCTATGGCAACTTGTACTCAATGTCAGGAAGCTGTGTATTTAGCACAGGGCCTAGCACATTTGTTGAATGGATAATTCAGTTTCCTTGGGGACAATACCACAAACATGAACAGCAGGATAGCCATGACTTCCAATGGTGATGAGCATTTAAGAAAATGCATATACTTGTTTTATAAACCTAGTACACAGGAATGTTTCCTTTTACTTCTTTGGGTTGTTTGGAAGAACCTCTTCTGTGTGGTCTTTAATTTAGCGCCTGCAGCAGTAATACAGCAAATTGCAGTAAATCAAATTCATGTCACTTAGAATGCTCCTGAGAAAAGTTAACCAGAGAAAAACAGAAAATTTTCTTTCTATTATAGTGAATAAAATTTCAGATTGTGTTTTATATGCTCCTTAACAGGAAGAAGTCCAGTTGTTTACATTGAAGAGTAGTAAAAGGTATCTCTTACCTTGTGAAATTGAAGGTACTTGGCCAAAGTACCACTGTGTTCCCCCTTCTAAGACAAAACATGGTATCTTGTATTTGAATGTGTTAAGTTTCACTTTAAGAGTGTACTTGTCATAACATTACACAGAATGCCCCTGCAACTTTTGCTAGAACTGAAATCAAGTGCTGCTATCTGCTGATCTGAAATTGGAAGTACATTTAGTAAATCTCCAAAACACCCATTATTAACTCCAACCCTGTAAGAAAACAGATTCCAAGGCAAGGATATTTTTGGTTTTGCCTACTGTAATAAGTCACAATAACCTTCCAAGATTTGGGACTTACTATGATTTTTCATTATAGAAATTCAAAGTTATACAATTGAATGTAATTTATAAAAATGTCCAGGCGTTGGGGGACCAAGTACCTTGTGGGGCTCCTCACTCAGCAGGGAGTCTGCTGGATATTCTCTCTCCCCCTGCCCCCCCAAATAAATAAATCTTTATAAATAAATTTTAAAAATCTTTTTTAAAAAGAGAAAATATCTAATTATCCATGAGCCTCCGAATTTTCTTTCTCTTTTTATTTGTTTTTAAATATTTTATTTATTTATTTATTTATTTGCAAGAGAGAACATGCGGGAGGGGGAGAGGCAGAGGGAGAAAGACAAGAGGACTCCACATTGAGCACAGAACCCAACATGGGTCTAGATCCCAGGACTCTGAGATCATGTCCTGAGCTAAAATCGAGTCAGATGCTTAACCAACTAAGCCACCCTGAGGCCCTGAGCCTCCAAATTTTCGAACTGAAAATGAAGCCCAATCAACTGAGTGGCTATTAAATGAATTGGAGAAAGAGAAATTTAATTCCATGACCTGGAAAAGCCACCCTTTTGTCCCAGTGCCTTTCATAATGCCTGGTATACAGTAGACACTCAAAAATATATTTCAATAGATAAGCAATCATAAATTAAATAGACTTTAATTGTTTTCAAGGAGCTTAAGTACCTCATACAAAAATGAATAACATATAATAGAGAGGAATAAATTATTGAAAGTTAATGATTAATAAATTTAATAAATAATAATATTAATATAATAATATTAATAATATATTAGTTAATATATATTGTGTATTATATAATAATTAATGATATAATAATAAATAATAAATTTTAAAAGTTAATAAATTATTGAAAGTTAATGATTAATGAAAGTAGAGATTTTAATCATATTGAAGAGAATTGATTAAGTAAAAAGATAAAACCCAAAAGAATAAAAAATAAGTTTGGGGGTGGTAAAACAGCCGTTGGTAAATCTATGGATTGGGTTTCACATGGACAGACTAAAAGCACAAAGAATCATAAACACTTGCACAATTTAGCATGATGGGACTTTTAAATTTACCTTTTATTTTTAGCATTTTGCATTGGGGGTCTCACCCACAGCTGAGTCAAGTATTAAGTAAGCTACTATTAATGATCCTTAATTCAGACTTTTGCTTTATACTACCAAAACTGCACATCATTTGATACTGCTTAAACAACTATAGTCTAATACTGAACACAGCTCTTGTAAAAAATATTCGTTTCTAGATAATTGCCCAAGAAACACATTAGAGGGTGAGTATCCACTGGATATGGTGCACTGTCCTGAAATGGAAGCTACAGATTACAAATGTCAGTTGCTAATTATTATTCCCCTCCTGAGATTTCCTTCACTCACTACTCCTCTTGCACCCACTGCTTCTTTCCCCTGATGCCTGGGGATCCTTGAAGTTGGTTGTACTGAAACTACTCCCCTAGGGCTGGTTCTGCTATGCCAGACAGAGGATCATCCTCGACTTGGAGTTTGGCCAACCTCATCCCCAGTGCCATAGTTTTGGATTTGCTATCACATGCCTACCCCTCCCATCTCAGTCCATCTGCGTGGTCAGAAGGAACAGGGAACTTGGCATTGGCTGAGGGCCTGCAGCTACAGTGATGGCACTACCCAGGCAGTGAGAGCTGGCTTGCTCTGGGGTGACAGCGCATCTCATTTTGGTGTGAGGCAGGCTGAGGGGTGCAAGACAACTGGAGGCTTGTCAAAGTCATAATCCTCAACTGGTTCAAACTGTGCCTTAGAGAGAAGTGTGACCTACGGTGGTTTTGGACAGAACCGTAGACATGACTTAACCAATTCTATTTTCACAATTATCTGATTCTATTCCAAACTCATAAAAAACCAATGCACTTACTATTTTGGATTTTTAAGTTAAAATTGACTCAATGTAAGCATGTTGATGTTAGTCTTTGGCTGGTTTGAAACATTCCTTTGAAGACAATATGTCCAAGAGTTAATTTAGGCACAAACTGTTTCTATAGACTTACCCTTGCATATTTTGCTCTTGCATAATTATACCACTGTAGAAAAGAAATTCTCAGTAAGTTCCCAAGAAAAATATCCCAAACCATCCTACAAAACTAACATGAAAAAGAAACTACCACTGCTAATGGATGCAAGGTTTCCTTTTGGGGTGATGAAAATGCTTTGGAACTAGATAGAGGTGGTGGTTGTACAACCTTGTGATGTCCTGAGTCCCACTGAACTGCACTGAAAATGGTTAGTTTCAGGTTGTGTGAATTTCACCTGGACAAGGAACAAAAGTTTAAAAAAAAGAGGAGGGGGGCTAAAATCACTACTATTCTTTCTGTCACCACTGAGAACCCTGGGAACTCAATTTTACTGCCGCACCTACCAACACCAGCACTGTTGCCATTTCCGATTCAGGAACTTGACCTTGCAACCATGATGCCCTCTTTCTGAAAGCAAGATAGAGGTGCCACAGCTCATACCAGCGATATGAGAAACTGCACAGAGCTTGTTCTTCATGTTGCTGATGTTTCTAATTGTCAGCACCAAGTTGCTGTCTGTATTCTAGCAGCAAAGGAGACTTGAGGGAACAATACTCATAGCATGGAGTTTTACTCAGATACCAAAAGACCCTTCAGAAGATGGCGGGCTACCACAAAAATAGCAAGCATTTATTACATCATCCCTGCCATGTGGATGCTGTGGATACTGACTAAAAATTCGATTAAGTTCTAAGAAAGAGGAGATATTATACATTTTACTTCCCAGATGATGCAGGCAAAAGCTTGGTTTTGCTACAGCACCCAATTTCTTATTGGGGCAAGTCAATATTTGGACTATGTACTCCAAATTAGACTATATACTCAAGTCTGTCATCTGTTGTTAAACCGGCTTGCATTCTTCTCCCAGGCATCATATTCCCATCAAGTATGACTGACCATTGACGCATTTAGGCATAGGACTAAGTAGGGGAACCAGAGATGCCATCTTTGGGATATCCACAGAAGTCAATGATTTATATCTGTAATAGTAAAGAGTTTTATGGTCACACAAACTCTGTGTGTGTGTGTGTTTGTGTGTGTGTAATGTCGCACATAGGGTTTGGGGAGAATGGTGATCTGGACAGTACAAGTTATGGCATCTATGGGGCACCTGGGTGGCTCAGTGGGTTAAAGCCTCTGCCTTCGGCTCAGGTCATGATCCCAGAGTCCTGGGATTGAGCCTCGCATCGGGCTCTCTGCTCAGCGGGGAGCCTGCTTCCTTCTCTCTCTCTCTGCCTGTCTCTCTGCCTACTTATGATCTCTGTCAAATAAATAAATAATTTTTTAAAAAGGTTATGGCATCTACCATGTTCTTGAGGAGAGTGGGTGATTAGTGAATATCTACATGCTGATATCCACCTATTTCTTTTCAAACGGGTGGTAAATATCATTCCACAATCCCACACTTGTGTTAGTGAGAGAGAAGCAAGGTGGGTGATTTTAATTTGTAACAATTAATATTGGAATTAACAGGACAAAGATTAATATTAAAATCTAAGGAAACCTATTAGGTACAGCTTTAATGAGCACAGTGCCTTGACTCAGAGGAAGAGGAGGACCAGTGAGCGGTCTATGTAGGTCCATACACATATCTTTAAGCTCAAAGACTCCTGTAGGCATGTGTATCCTACATAAAGGCCTCCAGTGTCCTTGAGTGCTCAGAGTAGAATAGAGGGATGCATTATGATATTCACTTCTGTCCTGTGCCTCCTATTGACTGGGCCTTCACTTATATGTTAGAAGACTGACATAGAACCAGATAGATGGATTGAAGTAAGATGCTGGGGAGAGTAATAAAGTTGTGCTGGTAACTGAATGGGCCAAGCAATCCCATGTTTCCTAATTATTATTATTATTATTATTATTATTTTCTTTTTTTAGGGAGGAGAAGGGAGATGGAGAGAGACTCTTAAGAAGGCTCCATGCCCAGCATGGAGCCCAATGTAGGGCTTGATCTCACAATCCTGAGACCATGACCTAAGCCAAAATCAAGAGTTGGATGCTTAACCCACAAAGCTACCCAGGCACCCCAGCCCGTGTCTCCTTCTTCAGGAAGGAAGTCCATAAAAGCAAAATCTTTCCACCTCAAGAATATCAAGCATGACACTTACAAATTGCTGTGGGGCTAAGACTTCAAACCTTGTACTTGTTTTGCCAAGAATTTTTTTTTTATTTTTAAATATTTTTATTTATTTATTTGACAGACAGAGATCACAAGTAGGCAGAGAGGCAGCCAGAGAGAGAGGAAGAAGCAGGCTCCCTGCTGAGCAGAGAGCCCGATGCGGGGCTCTGGGATCATGGGATCCAGAGCTGAGATTTTGGGCTCTGGGATCCAGGACCCTGGGATCATGACCTGAGATGCAGGCAGAGGCTTTAACCCCCTGAGCCACCCAGGCTCCCCTTTGTACTTGTTTAATAAACCATCTCCTGTCTGTCATTACGGAGGTGAGTGACAGAAGGGCATCAGTAATCAATGCCCTTGATGATGCTTGGATAGGGACATAATCAATATAAAGCTCCAAGTAATCTCTGTTAAAGACAGAACTAGAGAAATGGTCTGGCCAGCCCATATTGTGGCATAAGACAAGAAAATTTCAACAGCCCTAAGGCAGGATGGTGAAACTATACTGCTGACCCTCCCAAGTGAAGTCAAACAAATGATAGTCTAGATGGAGAGGACTACGAAGGCAGGCCAGGTCATGACATTCATTGGACATACTGCCATTTACTCAATAATGAAGACCACATCAAGGACCAAATGAAATAAATGGGGAGCTATCTTATTCAGCTATCTCTAGTCCTCAGTAAAACTTCAGAAGCATGATTTATTCTGAGGTGATGTACTGGAGATTTTAAGGGTGACATATACTAGCAATGAGCAATTAGAGAACAAAAAGGTTTTTAAAGAATATTTATATTAACTCTCAAAAATTAAATACATAGATTTAAACCTAATAAAGTGTGTGCAGGATCTGTATGCTCAAAGCTACAAAGCTGATGAAAGGAATCAAAGATGAGCTAAATAAATTGAGATTTATCGTTCGAAAGACTCAGTGTTGTCAAGATGTAAATTCTCAAACTGATCCACAGTCAAAATCTCAGAAGGATTTTTTCCACATATTGATTTGAATGTTTTTTGCCTATTAATAGTGACAAGGACATCCACTGTTCCAGCCAGGTTATAAACTAAATCTCCTTCACTATACCCTCAGAAGTCACCCACTCACAGGACAGTCATGTAATAATAGATTGTGCTCAATTACTGCACCATCTGCTAAATTATTGCAAAACATTACTTTCACAGGTATAAGAGTTCTTATCAGCTATTTCTGATGTGCCCTGTCAAGATCTATACCCTGGAGATTAGATCCACATGATGGGAAACCATCACTTAAGACCTTCCTGTAAGGGGCCATCAGTGCCAGCTCTTTAGGTCTTGGGCCCGTGCTTCCCACTACCCGAAGACTTTGCTTATTGCCTAGAGCAGACAATAAGGAGGCTAGTGAAACTATCATTGTCCACCAAAGTTTGCTGTCATCACCCATAATCTCCCATGAAATGATGAATATTACACATGGGCATCACTTCCTTGCATTAACCAGGACTTCGACTAGTCACATGTTCCACTAGGTAAGATCCTTATAACCCAGATTTTACCAGAGCTAACTAATGAGTTTGGATCTCAGGGTCATGGGGACACCTGCCAAGTACTCTGAGTATCAGGAATGGATCCAACCTAGCCCTTCTGAGTACTTTTAACATCTTACCAGATCTATCTGGCTCCCCACTCACCCTGCAACTGGTTTAATCTCTTCAGTTAGTCTCTTGGGATACTGATAGCAGTTTATCCTAAGGTCTCTAAACCCTTGCTATTCAAAGTGTGATCCATGGACCAGCGGCAACAGTATCACCTGGAGACTTGTTAGCAATGCAGAATCTCAAAACCCACTTTAGACTTGCTGAATCAGAATCTGTGCCTTTTCAAGATCCCTAGGTGTGTCTTGTGCACATGGATGTCTGAGAAGAATTGCTTACAAGGACTTAACTGTAACTTCCATTTGTTAACTAAGGCTTTGTGAAAACATACCCTGACCCAAGAGCAAAAATCAAGGTCAGCTGGGCACTACAGAAAAAGCGTAATTGCCTGATGTTTCCTCAGTGGTGATTGTTCCTATTGGTTGCTTTTTTTGGTCACTGAAGGTTGATTTTGAGATGAAAGGGAGATTTTTCTTCAAAATTTAGGTTTGCTACTACAGATTGAGGAAGGTTAAGCTTTATCAAACAAATGTGCTTGTCAAAAACACTAGGCTTTTTTTTATAAACTTTATGTTTGCCCAAACACAAAGACATTGGATGTTTCTTTCTTCCATACTTCAAAGTATTGAATCAGAGTTAGGAGGAGGAAGCCCCAGGCGAGAGCTTCTGCCTGGGAAACGGTGAAGCTCTGGACTTGGTACTAATTACATTGTCCATGACAGGGCTGACACAGACTCAACCCAACAGATAATTCCAGGGTATGTCTTACATCTGACTACCACCATCCAGTTGATTGTAACATCCAGCAGTGGCCTGTATCATGAGTCAAGCCATTGTAATTATGAATAAACTCTAATTCAAAATAATAAAATGGTATTGAATTTTCTGTCTGAATATTGAATTTTAACTTGTAGTATGATAAATTATACAAATTTTTCAGATACTGAAACATCTTTGAATTCCTGGGAAGTGCCCCACTTATTTTGTGATGTATTATTTTTTATACACTATTATGTCAGTTTGCTCCTATTTTACTGGAAAACTTCTCCTCTATGTTCATAAGATTAGTGTATAAATTGATTTTCCATACTGTGCATGATGAGGTTTAGCTTTGAGATTTTACAAACTTTATGAAATGGATTAGGTGGTTTTCTTTTTCTATTCTCTAGAAGTTTCTTTAACATAGGTATTATTGGGGGCACCTGCGTGTCTCAGTCGGTTAAGCATCTGCCCTTGGTTCAGGTCATGATCCCAGGTTCCTGGAACCAAGCCCCACATAAGGCTCCATGCTCAGAGGGAAGCCTGCTTTTCCCTCTCCCTCTCCTACTCCCCCTGCTGTGTTCTCTCACTGTGTCTCTATCAAATAAATAAATAAAAATCTTAAAAAAAAAAGGAATTATCGGCTTGATTTTTTTTTTGGGGATGTCATTTCCTTTTCTCTTTTTTTTCATTTTATTTCTTTCCAGTGTTCCAAAATTCATTGTTTATGCACCACACCCACTGCTCCATGCAATACATGCTCTCCCAGGCTCACCCAAACCCCCACTCCCCTCCCCTCCAAAACACTCAGTTTGTTTCTGAGTCCACAGTCACTCACAGTTTGTCTCCCTCTCTGATTTCCCCCATCTCACGTTTCCTCTTTGGTGAGGTGTCGTTATGATTACTAATTCTATTTCCTTAGTAGTTATTGGTTGATTTAAATTGCTAAAATCTCTTGGATGAATCCATTTTTTATATTTTCAAAATTTTGATCATAAAGTTAATGGTATTCTTACAATTATTTTCAATCTCTACTTGTAGTTATATTTTCTTGTTTTTATTAAATACTGTTTATTTGGGCCTTTTTTTCCCCTGATTAGTCCTTGCTACTGCTTTCTCTGCACCCCCCCCCTTGTTTTTTGCTTTTATACAGAATGTTCTTTACATCTATTTTATTTTGTTATTATGTTATGTGAGTCACCATACAGTACTTGCTTAGTTTTTGACGTAGTGTTCCATGATTCATTACTGGCAGTAGCCCTTTTGATGCAGCATACAAAGGCTCCCTGGAGGTACCGCCTCCTGCTATTTGCTGCCACACCTACCCTAACAATGTTCGCTCATTTACTTTTTAAATTTTTATTTTAAATTTTTTTTCAAGGATAGTGTCTATTTTTAAAAATTTCATTATCAACATATAGTGTATTATTTGTTTCAGGGGTACAGATCTGATTCATCAGTCTTACATAATACACAGTGCTCACCATAGCACATACCCTCCCCAGTGTCCATCACCTAGCCACCCTATCCAGCAACCCTCAGTTTGTTTCCTGAGATTAAGAGTCTTTTATGGTCTGTCTCCCTCTCTGGTTTCATCTTGTTTCATTTTCCCCTCCCTTCCCCTACAATATTCTGCCTTGTTTCTCAAATTCCTCGTATCAGTGAGATCATATGGTAATTGTCTCTGATTCACTTATTTCGTTTAGCATGGTGCCCTTTAGTTCCATCCACATAGTTGCAAATGGTACGACTTCGTTTTTGATGGCTGCATAATATTCCCGTGTGTGTGTGTGTGTGTACACCATATCTTTATCCATTCATTGGCTGATGGACATCTGGGCTCTTTCCATAGTTTGGCTGTTGTGGACATTGCTGCTATAAACATTGGGGTGCATGTTCCCCCTCGGATCACTACATGTGTATCTCTGGGGTAAATACCCAGTAGTGCAATTGCTGGGTCGTAGGGTAGCTCTATTTTCAACTCACTTACTTCTTTATAGTTTAAAAGAAACCCATAGCTTTAGTAGTGCAGCTTTGCTATTCCTTCGACTTCTTGTCTTCTGTATTTTATCCTTTGGCTAGGTTTCTTGTGCTGGTTACTACTTCGAGTTTTCTTTATTGCACTGATTCCTTTTTGTGTGAGTTCATTTTGAGAAAGGCACATGTTGAATTCATGATTCATTACGCATTCACAGAACATACAGTTGTAAGTGCCTCTTATGTACTGGGAATTATGGGAGATACTGAGAGTAAACGATGAAAAGAAATAGTTCATATCAAATCAGATGATTTTTATACTGTAATAGAGTAAAATAAATGACACTCAATTTCTATTTCATTCTATTTTAGTTATGTAATCAGATGGACTTTTTAAAGTTTTTAGACAAGTACATATTTTTATGCAGTATAATAATTCTATAACCGTTGTATTTTGAATCCCATAATGGAAGACATCAAAATATAAAATCAAGGCAAGAATACTGTGGCCTTTTACATTTGAGTTAAACTTCTAAAATGTCCTGGCTTCATAAACTGTTTCCAAAAGGAAATTTTCACCACTTTGAATTTATTATAAACAGATGTCAACATTTCCATTCAAAACTACAGAATTCCTCGCAATATTCTATGTGACAACTGCAGGAAGTACACTTCTAGACTTTGAGAAAATAATTCCCAAATGAATGTAACAGTCAAGGAAAGTTTCTCTAGTTTACCTTCCTGGAAAGAAAATTGTATATTTTTGCTCAAAAATCTGTAATTTAATAGTAAAAGATAGTTGTTTACCATTCCCTAATAAAAATAACAGCTTTTTCAAGGTAAGAAAAAGGGCTAACGTTTTGCAGGAAAAATGGAACATTTTACACCAGAATGAAGGGACCTAGAAACATATTCCGAATCCATTAAAATGCAACCTCCCTGGTGAAAAACTTTTTAAAATTACAATTGGACTCTGTATAACTATGTACAATACTGGTCCCAGTGAGGAAAGAGTATTAATAAGAATAATATATACCTATATTATATTTGCTAAGTGACAAGCACTGTTCTTTTTTTAAAAGATTTTATTTATTTATGAGAGAGAGAGTGCATAAGCAGGCAGAGTGGCAGGCAGAGGCAGAGAGAGAAGCAGGCTCCCCGCTGAGCAAGGAGCCTGATATGGGACTCGATCCCAGCACCCTGGGATCATGACCCGAGCTGAAGGCAGACGCTCAACCAAATGAGCCACGCAGGTGTCCCACACTGTGTGTGTATGTGTATAGTAGATAGATAGATTAAATTTCATGTTGTAAATTAAAGAAACAAAACGGCAATCTTGTCTCTTCCTGCTAAAATCCTATGGTTAGCAATTGGTAAAGAAATGTGAAGACTCTAAAAAAAAAAGGTGTGTGGTGGTGTCTAATTCTTTCCAAACACATAAATAGAACAAAAGGGCAGTCTAGTTTTAGAATGCCTAAACTCAGCAAGCCAGCATGTGTTCTTTTTTGACATATATAAAATCCTTCACACCTCATTATAGTATTTTTTCAAGCATTGGGTTTGGCTGTAAGAAGATTAATCACTGGGGTCAGAAGTTAATCACAAAGGATGTAAAGTTCCTCCAGGAAAAGCCCTATTTGCAAATCAGCTAGTTCAATCCCGATTACCCATCTGTGAAAACTTTACATTTATGACAAAGCAATTGAAGACACAAACTGGAACTGGTTGACTGATTTCTGGCTTCCTCTCTGATGAGCCACTCACGGGCCACAAAGGAAAAGGAACACTAGTGGTTGGTTTCCCCACTTTTTCACCTCTGGAGTTGGTTATGGAGCTTGCTGGATTTAACAATGATGGGAAGTTGCCATCATGTTCCATTATTCAGGAATAAAGACAGGAATCTACCTTTGACTAGATTTAGTTCTGACTCTTCAATTGAGGGTACAGAAGGTAATGCTAGTCAAATAAAGGCCTTTCCTACATTACTTATATTGTGAAAAGTTATTCAAAGAGCACATTAATACAACCTTTCAAAAATCACACAACAGAAGATCTTCACTTAAGCAGTGAGTCAGTCATCGGATATTTAAAACCTGGTATAACTCAAACCATACAAATTCTACCTCTTGCCTTCTCCATTAGAATATACACATTAGAGACCTAAGTTCCAAACATTTCCTCTACTGAAGACAGTGAGACTCAGTGTGAGCCATCTAGGTGCAACTATTTGAATGTTTACAGAACACTGACACTTGGTAACGGAAGATATTTTAATTTTAAAAATATAATTATATTAGAAAACCCTAAATCGACCCAATTAATTTTCAAAGTAAGAGTTGGTCCATGTTTTCAGTTTATTGCCACACACAAAACATTTTATAAAATCATATGGTAGACTTCCACTTCAACATCTTCATGTAAAAACTTCACAGTGCAAGAAAGTGATCACTATTAAGTATGAAGATATCTAAAGTCAGTCAGTATTTTAAGGATAGGGCAGAATATTTTTGCGAATCTTCCTAAAAAATGTTGGCACATTTATTAAATGCCCAGGTTATAAAAAGACTTCACTTAGTATCCACTTCTCATCCTTCTATATACTTCTGTATCTACATGGCATCACACTAAATGCTGGTGGAGAAAATAGGTTAAGAATCTAAAAACTTTCCAGGTAGCACAATGATTTGAAACCATAGAGGAGAATGCTACCCCTCAAACACTTTTTTATGTAATTTTCTGTCCATTACCATATAACAAAGTAAAAAAGAGGCTATAGCTTAAAAAGAAGCTAAAGGAAAACATTTCACTTTTGCTTTCAAAACATTATTACTTAGCTCATAAATAGAGAAAAACTTTAATTTGGGGGAGGGAGGGAAAGTGTTTTATAAGTAAAACATCAGGTTTATGTCAGTTATACAAATGCCTCATTTAGGAAAGAAAGTATTTTGATTCAAAGAATTCTAAAATAGTTCATCATTACCAAAAAAGTATAATTTAAAGCTAATAAACTGTTAACACCTTGAACTAATATAAGTCACCATGAGCATTTTCTATTATTTTTCACAAAATCCATAATTAAGGGACAATAGATTGGGTAAAAGATCTCTTTTTCCAACATTTGGTCAAATTGGCTAAGGCCCGGGCAAACCACTCACCCTGAGTCTTGGGACTATCACCTCTCACATAACGGTCCCAGACTCACTGCCCTCTTCCATCCCTTCTAACTTACCAATTTATACAGAATTGTTAAACTCACATAATCCTTTTGAGAATGAGGTGTTTCAGCCCATTGCATTTTCCAGATAAAGTTCCCGCCTTTAAGTAGTAAAGCTGTCTTTTAAATATTTAAAATCTTACTTTAAAATTCATTTTCAATATAGCTCCCTGTCACCTTAAAAGTCGAGGTCTGACTAATAACATAGTCTCCTAATTTCATGCTTTCCCAGACCTGGCAGCTGACAGTGATAAGCAGAGACCACTCAGGCCCTGACTCCAATTCTGTGCAACCTTGGGCCACACTCTGAGTCTCAAAACAAGGATGATACCAGCAGCTCTACATCTGTAGTAAAGCCCAGCAGAGTTATCAGATTACACCAAAGTATTTGTAAACTAGAAATCACCATATGAATGCAAAGAACTGTTGATAAGCCCTGGTTGAATTTTTCCTGATAACAAAGTCTAAATATTTCTTAGAAAATACCCGTTCTTCATCAATACTTGTGCTTTTATGGTTCTGATGCTTCAGTTACCCGACTGTTCTCATGTAGTCACTTTGTCTACCTGCTTTTAATTGCATCAGGCTTGAGAATGTTGGTCTCTCCCGGAATCTAGAAGCCTGACCTTGCAGTAAGTGAAAACCAAAACCTAAAGATCTCTGTTACTTTATAACATTCACTTTAAAGGGGTGGTTTCCTAACTAGGTGAGGCATCAGACATTTTAGAATGCTGGGAAGCATTCTAAAAATTGAGATTTCTGGGCTTCAGACTCAGTTGAGAGTCTAATTCTGTGTGTCTCGAGTTGGACCCAAAAAAAGCTCTTGTCTCTCAAAAGTTCCCCTAATAATCAATAGTTCAATTTTGTGGACTCACGCTTCAACCTCCATTTCTTCTCTAGAATTTTAGCAGCTGCTAATTTGTTTTTAGTACAAAAATTTCCCCCTGCATTAATCACAAGCACATTCAGAGTAGATGGCTTACGGTCGTGGCTTAGCTCCACAGGGAACCTATTACAATCCTCTGCAATGGAATTTAAAAATGAAAAATCAACTTCAGAGTGAAGGTGCTGCATGCAGTTGCTGAAAGGTGCTGGTGCTACCTTTACATGGCAACTGTTTCCTACTTACTCATTGGTACATCTGAAGAATCTTATTACAGCGGTCATTACACAGTAACAAAGGATGGCAGAATTCCAAAAAAACAGGTAGATGGCTAACTAGCTAATCAGAATCATTAAGGAAAGGTTTCTAACACACATAAATGAAAAGTTCTTTAAAAACCACACAGCTTTCTGCAGAAACCCAAAGACTCCCATGCTTCTGAAGTCTACCATAAAGAGGAAAGTTGACCAAAACTGCAGTTGTTTAAAAATATGTTCAATTAACTGTGAAAATATAAGTGCAAAATAGGTACAATTTCATTCTTTAGGAGGTTTAACAGATATAAATGGAATTCACTTTCCATTTATTCTACCCAAATAGTTAATTTTGAAAAAAACATGTGAAGTATTTGGTATAATATAGTTCTGAACGTCATCCCTTCCAAATTTAATACAAAAGCCACATCTGGATGTGCCAGGTGTTCCAAGCGTATCTAGGCACTGCGAAATGTTGTCATGTCTTTTGGTTCTCTGCTGGGGACACACCAGTCATCAGCCTCATGGTTGGTGTTGTAATGTTTCCAGGCAGCTTTGTTATACACTGGGAGTCTCTCTATCGATTCTGTTGACAAAGCCTGAAAGAAAAAGTGGGACCTAAGTCTGGCATTTTTTTTTTTTAGAATCCACTATTTGAGAAAGTTTACAGTGGCAAAAGGTTACTCCAAATTAAACAGTGCTTTATTGAATTGGTACTTTACTAATCATTCACATCATCTATATACATTTTGAAACAGTGTGCGTATTTGCAATGCATTATTTACTAAGTCTATGGCACTGCTTGGTGTGCACACTGATTGAGTTTTTTGTTTGCAGTAATTGTCCAAACAGCCTGGAAGCTGCTGGATTGAAATTTTACACATGTATAGGAGATGCCTCTTATAAAAACATGACCCAGAACAGAAGCTGGTTAACTGAAAAAGCCATTTAAGTGTAAATGCATAAAAACTGACATATGCACCTTAATATACATAATTGTAAAATCATTTCATGAAATCTATTTCAATTATTTGTTAGAAGAAATACTATTTTTTCCAGCATAGTCACGGACTTTGAAAAGTCATCATAACAACATTATCAATAAATACAAAACTTTGCCTAAGGCTTTTGACTGACAAACTCTTGGCCTTGGGTTTGACCCTGTGTCTTCTCCTCCTGCCATTCGAGCCACCAATTTCAGTTACAGCAGATGTGATATCTGTATTGTGCATCATTTCACATTTCCAACATATCATTACCATTGATTCACACCGTTCTATTTCAGTTTCCTGCAAATTGCTGGAACCCGAGATAAACCATGTTCCTCCTTATCTTCTTCAAGTTATGATATTTCAGTAGGATTCTGACCTTAGGTCATGGGTATTCCCAAGACGTAGAAAATACTGAACAGGAAATTTCATTCCAGTAATGGTAAGGAAAGTTTTTGACATTGATTTTAATGATTTTTTTTTTTAAGTAGGCTCCACATCCAGTGTGGATCCCAGTGGGGGCTTGAACTCATGACCTGAAGATCACAACCTGAGCTGGTATCAAGGGTCAGACTGAGCCACTGAGGAGACCCCTGATTTTAATGATTTTATAAGATTCCTGTCTTCTGTTTTTTTCCAAAGTGGAATTAAAAACCTTTCACCTACATATTCTCTTTAAATATGCCAGAACTACCGGAACTTGATTTATGGGCTAGATCAAAAATGTTACGTTTCGTGATAAAAATGTTACCTTCATGTTGCCCTTTTCAAGTTATTCACAACTGAGATGGTTTAAAAGAAAAGAGAAAGAATTATCTTGAAAGAATTTAACCTTTTTGGATAAACTTATTTTTTACATTATACGGTCTTCACCATTTCCTATAAAACAGGTGCCATCTAGTGGCCAGAGCAAGAAATTTGAGTCACTAAGTTAGGTACCAACTGCCCACTGCTTAACCAATCCAGGGGGCTGGTGGAGCTCAGTGGCTCTTCAACCCTGTAAAATATGCTGAACTCAGATAAACACATGGAACGTCACAGGCCAGCAGGTTAAGTGCTTCTGCTCCCACCAGGTGAGCTATATGCCTAACAAGCATCCCCTGTGCTTGTTCCCAAATGTTTATGCACTCACATCTGTCACTGTAATCACATAATTTAATCAAGTATTGCTTAAACAAAATGCAAAATAAATAAATAAATAAATAAATGGATGGATGGATGGATGGATGGTAGGGGGAGGTGCTTTGAAAACTAAGATGAATGCTTTGGAAAGACTCATGAAGTAAAATTACATACAGATTGCTGTCAGATCGGAGTCAGAAGACATCAGTAAAGGACTACATATAAATAAAAAGACTATGCAGTTGGTTATTTCTTTGTTTAAAGAAATCAAAACAATACATGGTAAGTATAGCTTCTTCAGGAGAGACAACCGAAACGTGAATCTGCAGACTCATATATGGAGAAAAGACCCTGGCAGAGTACATCAAAAAATTGGGGGATCAATGTCCATTCGTGTGTTTTGCATTAACATTAAATTTGTGTGATATATAACTTGTGATTTCCCACTTCAGCCCAACTTTTTTTCTGTTAACAGCTATAGTCCTGATCATCACAGGTCAGAGTGTGTCCTTTCCGCCAGTCAAGGAGATCATTTGTGAAAATACATGGGATCCTATGTAAAAACCATATTCTTATATTTTAACAGTGATGAGGTAGAAGAAAATTTCATTACAGCTAAATACTGGCATCTTTTCTTATAACCAAAAGAATTATCATTAAATCAAAAAGACTACAGTTATTACCTTAATGTAGATGACTGCATCTGTCCCATAACCCTCTAGAGAATATAGCTTTAGGTCTCCTTGGAAGTATTGGGCATAAAGACGTGATATGGGCAATCCATAACCAAAACCAGCCTGTTTGATGAGAAAAGTGAAATTCTATTCAGAAAGCCACACAGTGAAATACTTTTCTAGTTAAAATGAATGCTTCTGAGTATGCGGAAGCTATCAGAGCCTGCATCTAAGAGCTCATTAATACCTAACCACTAATACAGATCAAGCTGAAGCCTAGTTGGGGCACTACATTAGATGGCTCCCCTCTGGTCATTTAAGACTCATTTCCCTTTTTTCTCATGTAGACCTAGAACAGCACATTGCTCTTCTTTGCTGCCTTGCTCTAGGGTATCCCAATACTGCTTTTGGCAATATCATATTAAACATGTTCTCTCTTTTAGGAGCAAGAGTAGAAAAAGCTTTGTTGGCAGTCTCAGAGATATATCTCTTGACTTTATGCCATGAATTTCCAGCCCGTGTTCTGAGCCTGGGTAGACCAATAATAAGTCCACTTTGTCACTCACTGGCAAATCACTCCCCTGTTTAAAAACCTACAAAGCACATCACCGCTAACACCATGACCTACCCGCCCACCATCCCCAACCCACTCACTGCCTTGAGATAAAAATTCTAAAAAGAACTTTCAAGGCCTCATCAGATCAGGTCTCTGCCTCTCACTTTCTAGTCCAGCGGGACCAATTTCCAGCTCTTAAGTTCCTCAAACAAATGTATTTTTCATTTCTGTGTCTTTGTTCATCCTGTCTCTAGTACCTGGAATGGCCTTCTTTACCTGAATAAATCTTACAAATTCTTTAATACAAAGCAAAACATTTGGACAAGCGTACAGTTTTTATCACCAAGCCAGAGGTTCAATGATATTCCATGTAACACTTTAGTTAAGAGCTTACGCGGATTCAGGAATCAGAGTGCTGTTAACAAATGTAGACTCTGGCTTCATCTACCTCTCCCATTTGTTTATTCCTTGGCTTTTCTGACCGGAGTTTCTGTTTACCCTTCCAAATCAACTACCCATTCTCCACAGGGCTCCTTGCCCTGGGGGGATGCTATCAATGATTCCCCAGCCCTCTGCTTCCAGTGGGTCCAGATAATGGGGAACCCAGTAGGAGCTCAGAGGGAGTCCAGTCACATAAGTCATTCCTCTGTTTCCTTCCCACTGAGGGTAGCTTCCCTTGGGATTAGACCCCTTGCGTGTAAGCAGCTGCTTGGTTACTATCCTTTCTTCTGGGTTCCGCTAACAACTTCTCCCTTCGATTCAGGGTGGTGACAGCTCTCCTGCTCCCAGTCCTGGATCCCTTACCATCCCTACACACAGATCTGTGATTTATACACCCCTCCTTCCCTTACTTCTTACAATAAATCAGAATCTAAGAAGGGGCTCATGTTTGTTATTTGACTGTGTCTACCTGCCCGTGCATGGAGGCATACGCACCTTAGTGTGAGCAGCACAGTCCTGGTGTAATCATTTTAAAAGTATGGTAAGACATGAACTAGATTACAGCTGAGCTACAGAATCTGTGCTATGTAACAGGTACAACTCTAAGTCCTTCTAGTAACTTCTTAGGAAGAATCTAAAATAGATCCATCTATTTTATATTCATTTATGCTGAATTTCATCTGTTCTAGCCTAACTCCAGCATATATGCCAGAGAAGTTTCAAAGCCCGGAAGAATAGTTCTCCCCAAGTTACAGGTCAGATATTTGGCAAAGTGCTTTTCCAGGGGTTAGAGAGCAAGGAAACCTGAAAACAGGTGATTGAAATCAATAAAAAATACCACCACAACAATTACAAGTTGAGCCTTTTCCAGGTGGGCAATTAAGTGATGAGAACTCTGGTCTTTTTTCTGAGTCTAGATTATGAGATTTTTTTCTAATTATAAGTAAGTACATGAGGAAAAAAAGATCAACACTGAAGATTCAATCAGTGTTGACCAAATGCTAGCAAAACTGGGAACTCAGTCTTCCTATTAGACATAGTATATCAAAGTGTGGTTAACCACATGAAACTACTGACATATCACTATCCAGCTTGGCAGTAAGAACTGTAAAACTGTATTTGCTGTCTTGTGCTCTTTTCAATCAAACGAAGAAATGAGCCACAGGCTGTTTAAATTCAGAGGAAAGTGCTTTTTTCTAATAGCTTCCCTTCTCCCTCATGGATACCCTACACAATTGCTTAACTGATTTATTTGGTAATTTATTTGGTATTCATTTGATTTTTTTTTTTCAATTCACAGAAACACACTCAACTCTTTCTTCTTCTTTTACACTTTGTTATTTCTTGATCACATACCAGAGGCACTGCTCGGGACGTCTCAACACGAGGCCGGGGTGCAGTTGAATACATGTAGTTGAAGAGTCTGTCAATTTTCCTCAAAGGAACACCACCTCCTCGGTCACTCATCTAAGGTGAGAAAGGATCATGCCTGATGACCAAGTCCCATAAACAGCAAAACACCAAGACACACTCACAGTTTCACTGCTGATGGGAAAGTATTGCTCTTTCTTTTTCTTTTCTTCTTCTTTCCTTCTCTCTCTCTTTCAGGATTGTTTATTTATTTATTTGAGAGGGAGAGAAGCATACAAGCAAGAGCAGAGGCAGAGGAAGAGAGACAAGCAGAGACCCCGCTGAGCAAGGAGCCAGAGTGGGGCTTGATCCCAGGACCCTGAGATCATGACCTGAGCCGAAGGCAGCTGCTTAACCACCTGAGCCACACAGGTGCCCAAAGAAAGTACTGCTTTTCAAAACAAGGACCATGCAATCCAAGTTGTGAGTGTAAACGTTTTCCTCACTGGTAGACTTCATAGAACTCCTCCAGTGTGCACAATTCTAATGCATAATAAGCTCCATCATAATACAGAGTCCGTGCTGTGGCTCTGCCTCTCACTAGCCACACACCCACAGTGCATCGAGCATAGAATGGGGCATAAACTAAGTCTATCCTGGATGTAACAATGAATTTGTTATTCCTTTCCAGCGGGCAGTTTGGCAATTAGATTCAAAATGCATGAACCCTCTGACCCAACAGTGTTTATCCTAAAAAAAAAAAATCAAAGAAGTATGCGAAGTATGTATGAGAATATCCACCACAGCATTATGCAGAATAGCTAAAACTGGATTATAACCTAAAAAGGGAACTACTGAAGTAAACTAAAGCATATTCTAAAATAGACCACCACTGAGCCATGAAATATTGTGTAGAACTATAGGTACCGGTGTGAAAGAGGTCTACACAATACTATTCAGCAGCACAGACCCCCAGACAACTTCCTTTTGAGTTTAGAGTACACTAATCTTTGGATTGTTCTAATGTCATTTCTCAACTTAAACCACACGTTAGGCTGAATGTAGTAATTTATTTAGAGACTATTTCCATTCTGTTTTCCTTTACAGTTAACGTGGCCTTATTTTCCAAATTATTATACATTTTCCCTTGTCACAAAATCTAAATTGAGTCTACTATCTGTAACATTAATATACAATGTATACTGTTATGCTGAAAATTAAAAAAAAAATCCAAAAAAATATATACAAACAAATCTGATTTAACGTGTGTGTGTACATGTGTGTGTGCATGTGTGGTACACATATATGTGAATGAATGAATGAATAGGTAAATGGATAGATTGTGTTGAATAGTTAAAAAGTCAGTAGGCTGGGGGTGCCTGGCTGGTTTAATTGGTATAGCACCCAACTCTTAATTTTGGGGTCATGAATTTGAGCCCCATGTAGGGTGTAGAGACTACTCAAAAAAAAAAAAAAAAAAAAAAAAAAAAAAAAAAAAAAAAAAAAAAAAAAAAAAAAAAAAAAAAAAAAAAAAAAAAAAAAAAAAAAAAAAAAAAAAAGAAATAAATTAAAGACTTGATCACAAATAAGTTTAAAAGAGCACTACAAAAAAAAAAAGGTCAACCCTGGATAGCTTATAGTTGAGTTTTTATATGAATTTTAAATATCTTTAGAATATGCATATGTATTACTTTCATAATGAAAATGACAGATATTTTAACTTTTAAAATAAAAATATGCTTTGAAATACCACTTGACGGCTTGCCTCTGATACATCTACAATTAGAAAATTACAGTATAAAAATATACAAAGACTTTAGTTAGGGGGAGACAAGATGGCGGGGAACTAGGAGGAGGCTCTGGTTCAACCTGTCCACTAAAGTGAGCTGATTACCTACCAAGGAACTCCGATCACTCATGAAATCAGCCTGAGATCAAAATTCTACTCGTCAGGATCTCTACGGGGGCAGAAGACGCCAGTGGAATGTCAGGATCTCTACGGGGGCAGAAGACGCCAGTAGGACCTCAGGATCTCTACGGGGGCAGAAGACGCCAGTGGGCAGGTAAAGCCGAGCGGGAACACCGGACTGGTATGGGAAGATAAACAAAAGGGGGAGGGAGCCACCAGAGGAGACGCATTGGGAAGTAATACCCCAATAGGAGAGTCCCCTAAGACTGGGGACCAGCATTAACTTGAAGACCGATAAAAAGCACTCAAAAAGAGAAAAGATCGCAGGGTGAAATTGTGGGAATTGGAACTATTAGGGACAGGGACTTAAGTCCCCAACGGAGGGCAGACACCACTGGCGCTGAGCCAGAGAGAGTGCAGCGGAGAAACCAGGTCCTGGTCGCTGAGCTGCGAGGAGACATCCTAAGGGCGCTGGGCGTGTGGCAGGGGCTGGGACCCTCGCGGAGCAGAAACAGACTTTTGCAGTCCCCACGCGTGTGCCACGCCGCGCTAGCAGAGCCTGAGACGCGCTCCACCCCCTCCCCTGAGAGAGGCGCGCAGGCACCAGCGGGGGCTCTAGGACCCAGAAAGTCTGATCGCTCTCAGCTCGGGCCAGCGGGAAAATCTCTGTGTGCCTTCCCTGCTTGGAAACTCTCTGGGGGTCTGGAGCTGCCCAGACAGCTGCCGCTTGTGGTTTTGAGTACAAGCAGGACACACAGGTGTCCCCAGAGATCGCGGCTGGGAACCTGCTCTGCAGCACCCAGAGGGGAACGGACTGGGGCTTCTCTCTGGGAAGGAGGTCTGGGTGCAGTTTGCTTTCCTCTAAACCTCCAAGAACCATCCGGAGCTG